>JBCEWC010015022.1:0-13999 GCA_038996855.1 Solanum aculeatissimum
GGAAGTTGGTTGGTGACCCCAAGGACATTACACCATTGGAGGATGTGACTATTGAGGAGAACTTGACTTATGAGGAACTACTGGTTAAGGTTTTGGATAGATAAGTGAAGCGGCTTCGCAATAAGGAGGTGGCTTCGGTTAAGATACTTTGGAGAAATCAAGATGTGGAGAGTGCCACGTGGGAAGTGGAGTTGGACATGAAGGAGTGATATCCTTACCTCTTTCAATCTACTCGAGCCTAAGGTACTAGGTTCTATCCTTTAAATTGTCCTAATTATTTGTTTCTTTACCGACACTCAAATTTAAGGAAAAAATTTGTAACATATATGTGAATAGAAAATTACAAGATTCATACTCAAACAACTCCAGCCCTCGAAATCAGTTCAAACAAACAAAAAACTCAAAGGATAAATGTAAAACGATAATATTGGGAACATTAATCTTCAAAATTTCTTCCAGAAATTGTTAGGAATCATTGTCAACAACTCATTGCCGGAGTTTGGGATAGTCTTTTCGGTTGTCCGACGTCTTGATGTTGAAAAAACAGAGGACCAAGATTTGGGATTTTTAGGTGAGGGGAGACTAAGAGGGTCAAGGGGTCGGCTGGTGGAGATGTTGTTGGGTGGGCATTGCAGCGAGTTTTAAATAGGTGAGGGTCATTATTGGTGGCAGCGAGTGCGAGAGAGAAGGGTGAGGGATAGGGGTTGCCGGTGGGATTTCCAGTGAGGGTGTGAGGGCGGCATCTGGTGGCTACTGGCTGGAGGAAGAGAATGGATCATTTGGAAAGAGAAAAAAAGGGTTGTGATAGGAGTGTGAGGGTGGTTGGTTGGTTTTATGGGGTTTCGCCAGAGAAAATAAAGAGAAAAAAGGTGGCGATGGCGCGAGAGAGGGGTGGCTGGTGGAGGAGAGGGGCAGAGGGTCGTTTGCTTTGGATACAAATGGGAAAGGGGGGCTGCCGGATCTGGTGGAGGGTGGAGGGTGGTGAAAGTCTACGAGGAGTTGATGGGAAAGGGAAGAGGACGAAGGGGTTCGCCGGAGGGGGGTCTTGGGTGGTTTGTCGGCAAAAATGGAGAGAGGGGTGAAGGGGCGGCCGATTGGTTTTTGAAGGTGAAAAAATTAAAGTGAATTAGGGGTTTGGGGGTTATGGTTAATTAAAAATAGAAAGGGGAAAATTTTAATCCTAGCCATGGGATTACAAATAATAAATGACTGTGATGAGTTCTTGAAGGGATGGGTCTGATCCGGATCAAGGATGGGTTATCCGGATTTAATTTAAAAGAAATTGAATTGGGTATTCAAAATTAAGACACAAATTGACTTAATTAAGGTTAAAATTGAAAGAAATTAAATAGGAATTGACTAGAATTGAAATCAATTGTAAAGGAATTAATTAGGATTGAAATAAATTTCAAGCAAATCGACATGAATTGAAATAAATTTGATAGAAAAGGCTACGAATAAAATAAATTGGGATGAAATTGAATAGATTGTCATCTAATTAATAAATATAACATGAATTAAAAATAATATTTTGAATACTCACCTTTATGTGACGAAAATACGCAATACATGTTAAAATTGTGATGTAAAATAATAAACGTTTTAAAATTATTAATTTAAATTAAAAATTGTCAAAATAATATATTAAAATAGATAATGCATTTTGAAAGATAAAATAAATAATGAGTATATTATTAATACTAAAAAAATAATAAATAATGGAATTAAACTATAATAAAATAAATATTACTACTACTATTTAACATTTCTACTAAATAATAATAATAATAATAATAATAATAATAATAATAAAAGTAATATATAATTTTATTTTTTTATTTTTTTATAACGAACAAATGTTGAAGGTTAAAAAGTATTAAAAATGCGTAATTATTGGAAAAATTGAAAATAAACTCATATTTTTAAAAAAGTTTTTAAAAATACATATTTTAATCAAATGACAATCTAGAATGAGTTTAGGTCGGTCAAAATTGGGTGTCAAAAGCTGCCCCTTCTTTGCTCGGGAATGAAGGATGAATTGTCGAGCAAAGAAAGTTGACGGAGTAGCTGATTTTGTCCAACCGATGAAATATTATCTGAGGGACCAAAAAAGGGTGTAAAAATAGTATGACCGAGACTTCGATTTTCAAGTCGCCTATCTCTAGTTATACAAGAATCAGGTTGTGTGTAGTTCTGGATTTAGGGACGAATGAAATCCCTAACAAATAGAAACAACAGTGCGGGGTTCAAAAAAGGAGCGATAATATCTAGAACTGGAAAGGTCGAGGTATAGAAAATAATTTGGGTCTCGAAAGAGAATAGGAACATAGAGATAACACAGACGGTATAAAAGAGAAGTTAGTGGTTCGTTGAAATTGGAATAAAACAAAATCATATCTTTAGAGCGAAAAGAAGAATCTACGGATGCCCACGAATTCTGCAATATGTAATTAAAAAACGTACTAGATAAAATGGTTAGAGCACGCATATTAAATAATGAAATAATTCATAAAATATGATGTAAATTCTCATTTAGACCATGAGGTGTGCTATAAGACGATAAGGATGACGTATTAGGCTATGATATCTTGGACCATGATAATCATAAATTATATCCTCATGTTATGAGATGATGTCTGTAGACCATGAAAAATGATGTCTTTAGACGATGACACCTTTGGATCATGATAAACATAAATTAAATCCCTAGGCCATTAAATGATGTTCTTAGGCCATGAAAAATGAACCCTTTTGACTATTATGCCTTAGGGATATAATATGTCATGCAACTTTTGTGCCAGTGCAAATATAATTTTTGGGCATTTATGCAAAATTTCTCGGGTCAATATCATGCAAAAATAATTTTTAGGCACGTGTAATTTAAACTTTCAGGCACATGCAATGCAATTTTCGGGCCAAAATAATATAATGCAATTTTTTGGGCACATGTAATTTCGAGCCAAAATATTGTAAAAATGAAATTTTTGGGCATAATGCAATGCAATTTTTGAGCCAAAATAATGTAATTTTCTGAGACAAAGGCAATGCAAGTTTTGAGCACATGCAATGCAATTTTTGGGTCAAAATCATGCAAAATACAATTTCGGACACATGTAGTTTAAATTTTTGGGTCAAAATAATGTAATGCAATTAGCGAATAAAATGCAATGCAATTTTTTCAGGCATATGCAATTTTCGGGCCAAAATAGTGTAAAGTAAATTTTTGAGCATATGTAATTTTCGGATCAAAATATTATAAAATGTAATTTTCGGGCCAAAATAATATAATTTTCTGGCAAAATAGAATGCGATTTTCAAAAACATGCAGTTTTCGGGTCAAAATCATGCAAAAATACAATTTTTCGGGCCAAAATAGTGTGATGCGATTTTAGGGCGAATGCAATGCAAATTTCGAACATATGCAATGCAAAGCGTAGAGTAATATTTTATCTTACTGAAATGATGACCGTTCGGACAATATTGAGGTGTAAACCTGTCTTTTCTGCATTGAAAGAAAGATTGTCAATTTATAAAGGAGAGAAGGTTAATTTGTTTCTTCATCATGGTCAGTATGCACCTCTTGTTGTTGATATCCAGATTCTCATTTTGATGTCTTCTTAGAAGCTGTTCCTCAGTTCTGAATTCGAATTTATAAAAAATTTTGAAAACTATTCATAAGTTTTTGCCCCAGTCACTTGTTCGATGAAGAATATGTTCTTCTAGAAGAATTTTTGAGACTCTCTCAAAAATTCTGCCCCAGTCCATGATCAAAGGGAAAATAAAGATTTTTATTATGATAAGACTGAACTCTATAGAAGCGCCTGCGCATCCCTCTTAAACGGGAATCAGGTCTGACGTAGTTCCAAATACAAAATAAAAGAGCGTTAAACCATTAAATAAATAATATTAGAAAAAAGAGTTCAGGCCAGACTTTTTCATTTATTCCGCTAGTAGATGTTTCTCTCATAGGACTTGGGAGAGACAACCTTTTCTTCAAACGATATTAATCATGGTCGACCCTCATTTTATTAGTATTCAACATACTCATTGGTGATTCAGAAGTGAATTATTGGACACACGGGATGCAGGTTCCTTGAGTCGGATGGTTTTGGTATCTTTGAGTTTCTGAATTTTGTCTCTTAGAGATCGGCAAGCCTTTGTGGTATGTCATTTCATTCTAGAATGATAGACACAAATCTTTTAGGATCATACCGCTTAGCATGGACGTCTACAAGTAAAGCAGGGATTGATATGACATAACTAGCTTCTTTTAGTCTTTTGTAAAGTTGGGAGATAGGCTCAGCCAGTGGGGTGTAATTTTTTGTGGGCCTTTTATCAAAATTGGGGCGGTTTCTATAATTTGGTTGTTGAGCAGATGGGGGTGGTGGTAGAGTAGTTTGGTAATATGTTGGTTGGGTGTTGTAAACGGAATATACAAGTTATTGCTATCGTGGGAGAGGAGCTTGGTAAGGGGTATATGTTAGATAAGATGGAAAAGGTGCAGGGTAGGGAGATATAGCATAGTCAGGAAGAGGTGGAGTTGGGATTTGTGAAATGATGGGGGTTTTGGTCCCATACGCCTACATAACCAAACTCACTTCCTTTTTTTGTGATTCTCAGGAAAATTTCTAGATTGTAGCGCCATGTTGGTGTCCTGAAGAGCTTCCAGGTTGATAATGGTTGTGCTTTTAATACCTTTCTCAATCCTTTCGTCTAGCTTGATGATATCAGCAAAGCTCTTCTCCACGACGAGCATCATCTTATCGTAATATTGAGGCTCTTGTGCATGAATGAAATAGTCCTTCATTTGAGACTCATCCATGAAAGGTCTGGCTCTAGCAGCCTCAGACCTCTACCTTATGGCATAGTCCCTAAATATTTTCTCAGACTTCTTCTTTAGATTTTGAATGTAGAACCAATCGGGTGCATTCTCTGTGTTGAACCCGAATCAATCCGTAAAATCAGAGATCATGTCTACCCAACTTGACCATTTACGGGCATTTTGGTCAATGTACCAGGTCATAGCATCCCCTCTGAGGCTTCTCATAAACAATTTCATCCAAATATTCTCATCTCTTCCAACTCCAGCTAGTTTGTCACAGTATATGCGCAAGTGGGCCTTTGGATCACCAATCCCATTGAACAGTTCGAACTTGGGAGGCTTGTATCCTTCAGGTAGTTCCACATCAGGGTGTATGCACAAATCTTTATAGCTTAACCCAACTACTTCTTTATTTTCATCAAAATGTTGCAGGTGATTGCTCAAGCTATACAACTTCTCAGCAATGGATTTAATCAGTATATCCTTTTGAGAGAATTCTGATTCATGGTGTTCATGGGTATAAGGGGCGGTTTCGACGTATATGAGATTGTAGTTATGATTTCCAAGGGTGTGTGCATAGGAGGTATCGCTGGTAGATTTGGCAAGCAGGTTTGGGATGTGTCTAGAGTTTAGATGGTATATTGTTGGCTTAGAAGAGCCTGGTTGGTATGAGTTTTGTAAGTGGTGGCTTGAAATTTTAACATTTGGGGGCGGTATATTAGAGGGGTTTAGTTGCATTTGGGAAGTGGGTTGAACAAGTGGAGGTAATTTGGGAGAGTGGCTTACGTAGTAGTGATTTGGTCTTCCATATTCTCTCCATAAGGAGTGCCAAGAGAAATGAATAGCTTGGCCAGATTTTGCATACTAGCCATCTCTTCCTCAAGTTCCAGAATTTTTCGCTCCAACCTTGAAACCAAGTCAGTAGAAATAGCCTCCCTTTCAAAATTTTCATTAGCGTTGTTGTTGTCAGCCATCTTGTCTTTTCTCTTATTGTTAAAACTTGAGAGTGGCGGGGGAGAAAGAGGAGCCCCTTTTGATCTTGTGTTATAAGCCAGAGTGCCTGGACAGATCAACCTTAGGAAGGGGAAAACATATAAAAAGAAAATAAAGAAGAAAAAGAAAAGAGTTCAAGTTAGTGACATAATAATATAAAATATAAAGATAAATATATTGATTTTTGAAAATAAACATCCTAAATTCAAGGAGCCTCATTGAGCCAGAGGTAGGCCTAAAATGACAAATAAGTGATTCACGATAACCAATTCAAGCCTTAACTTATTATTTAGAGTTTAGAGTCAAAAAAATATTTAAAAAAAATAAATGAACTATTTCATTAATAATTTTTATTACAATTTTTGAATGATAAATAATATATATAAAATCTAAGGGATGATGGGGTAACAAATGGGAGTAAATCCTAAACTTCAAATCCTCTTCCAGCATGAATTCAACATTATAAATCTGCAAAATAAAAGTAAATTTTCTAAACTCTATTTTAACAATATTTAGGCTTGAATTAAATTATCGTGATCACATAGACACATAATATGCAATATCTCATCTAGAGGGTGATTGAACCCTTTAAACTTAAACAGGGTGGCTACTTATTATTGTAGATTTGACCCCGTAAGTCAAACGAGTTAGGGCTTATGCATGCATGACCTAAATCTAGGGTTGGATAGCTCTATCCTAGGTTTCTACAGAGTGGGTTGACACAGACTATAAGTGGTCCTATGCGAGAAGAACGTGGTCTAATGGTGGTAAAATCATCTGTTATTCACCACGTATGCACTTACTCTCTAAAATTTAGATTTTGAAGAGGAGACGGGAGAGGTGCATAAGCACACCATAACCATAAAAGTAGAAAAAAAAGAACATCCCAAGTGGGGGAATATATGAGTGATATGTCATTTTATCAAAGTGATAATAATTAGCACATAAAATAGTAATAAACAGTTACGGGGATGAGAAAGGGGATGTTAGATGGGATAAGAGAAAAGGGAATTAAGTTAGTGGGGATAAAGAAGGAGATGTTATATGGGATAAGAGAGAGGAAAAGAGTGTTAGAGGGATATGGAGATGTAAGTGGGGATAAGGGATAGGAAAGAGGAAAAGAAGTCAGTAAGGAAAGGTAAAAGAGTTAACAATAGTAGTAGTACACAAATAAGGCAAGTAAAGCATATAAAGAAAAGGGGAGGAATTAAAATGTACCAAATATAATCCACATAAACAGAGACATATTTTGGTTAGAATTTAATATCCCAGCAGAGTCGTCATTCTGTCACGCCTTATTTTTTTCTCGTGGAAAGATGGGAACATGGACAACATCGTGGCATAATTCTTTTGGGATTTAAAAAGTTTGAAGAGTCGCCACCTAATGATTTGGGTGCATTAGGACACCATTGTAAACCTAATTCTAAATCTAAATCTAAGGTCACCAGAGAACGGGTACGGGTTCAAGTGACCTCGAAGAGAAAGTGTTAAGTTGTGACATCCCATAACTCTATTCTTACATGTACCTACGTTTCAAGACTCATTCTTACATTTGGAGTGTGTATTAAGGTCACAAGAGACTTCTAACACTTAGAGGAGTTCGAATTTAAATGATCATAACTCTTAGCAAACAAAGAATTAAATGTCCCATTAATTACCAAATAAAAGCTCTATTAATTAGCTTTTCAACGCAATTGGTTTCACCTCATTTGGATTTTGGAGTCAAATGTTATGGTTGTTTTACTGAACACTGCCAGAGTAGGGTAATTCCATAAAATCATATACGGGTCATGGATTGAAGTATGACCCGTAGAGTTAGGTCTCGTGGAAAAGCTCTGAAAATCAGATTTTGAGCTCTTGACATCACGAATCCATCTACGGATCGTAAAGCCTTCTACGAGTCATGAATTGGTCTCGTGAAATGTTCTAGTAGCTTTAAAAGTTTTCCCAAAAGTTTACGGAAGTGTCCCACGGGTCGTGAAAGTTTCCACAGGCAATAAATGGGCCCGTGGACGTATTTTGACAGCTTTTTCTAAAGGGTTATTTTGGTCTTTTCTCACCCTTTTAAAGCCTAGACTCGACGTTTTTATACCTAACCAAGTCCTAAACCCTATCAGATCACTTTTTCACAATAAAACTCACCTTTTTCATAATAAAACTCATCCTTCAAATGTAGAACAAGGTTTGAAGGGAGAAAAAGGCTAGGGTTTGAAGCATAAACTTGAGAGTTCTTCCAAGCAATTCCAAAATTCAAATTTTCTGGTATGTAAGGCTAATCAAAACATGGATTTTGTTCTTCCATGTGACCCATAGACCGAGCTATTGGAGTTGTGAACAAATTGAGTCTTCCATGGATGTTCTTGAAGGTTTTTCTTAAAAATTCTAATGTATTTCTGTATAATTATGCATAAATTATACTTTTCATGAATTACTTACTTGAAATAGAGGATTTTACTTTTCTACATGGACCGTGGCATGAATTATTGATATTTTTGCATATTACACTTAAATGGGCATGTATGAGTATAAATTGAGCCTCAAAAGTCTATAAAATTCCTGAATATTTTTAACTTCATTTTTTTTTATTTTTTTGAATGCTATGAGTCCAAATGATGCACGATTGATCCTTTATGAGTCAATAATTGAACCTTAAAAGAATGTAACCAAAGAGTTGATAGTTGATATGATGAATTGAGTTGATGAATGTCCAATAAGACTAGATGAAAGAGTTAACCATAGGGTTGATGCCTTATGAGCATGTTAAGTCTTGGGAGGAGTATTGAGCACTGAATTGAGTAAGAGTAAGTCCAACTCTACGTGACCAGTGTAGGAGAGGATTGAACTGTAAATCGGATAACTCTTTATTGTCCCAAAAAAAGGACTTGATGTTATTCTTGTGGATCCACTGATGAGATATCCTTTACCTTGGCAAGGTATTGAATGGATGTGGCAACGACATCGCTTTATTGTATCATCACCGGCTCATAGGTGATGGTTCTCGGTTAGAGCAACTCCCAAATAGGTCTTGATAGTACTCTGAGTGGATGGGATGAGATGGTATATGAGTAGTCATTGTCTAAACTTCATTCTTACCTTAGACTTTTGACTTGATAACTGAGTTCTTTACTTCTGAGTTGAGCTATTTGAGTTGATGTTATTTTGCCTTTACATGTTTCATTCTGTCATTTTACATACCAGTACATTTCACGTACTGATGCGCATTTGGGCTTGCATCTTTTCATGATGCAGAGATAGATCCTAGCGGTCATCAACAAGCGTATCGTTGAGGACCTATTACATTCAGCTGATTGGTGAGTCCTCTCCCTATTTTCGAAGGATGACATGTTTTATCTTTTAGCTTTGAATTTAGATTTCCTATTTCATTTTTTTTAGGTAGCCATGGACCTGTCATTGGCACCACTTAGTCAGATATTTAGAGGCTTCATAGATTTGACTGTCGAATTATGTTTTGATGTTATTCTTGACTAGTTTCTTTCACACTAGTCTTACTTAGTTGATGGATAGATTGTTTGGCCTTTTGCTTTGATTTTCATATTATCATTTAATTTCATTGAGTATTCTTTGTTATTGATGTCTTCCGCTATTAGATCATGATTGAACGAATGTGATGCAGCCGAGTAATTCACTTGGGGGATAGCAATAGTTTCTGAGTGCCGTCCACGCCAAGGGTACCCTCCCGGAGCGTGACATGAGCACCCTTCGAGGTCCACAAATGCGGTTCCCGATCGTATCTCATGTCTATGTGGGGGTTAACAAATAAGGTCTCTTATATTTTTTTTTCTCTTTCTTTATTTTTCTATGTTGTTTTGTTTGATTACTTAGAATATTTAGATAATGACTTAGTGACTTTAAGCAATCTTAATTTAGGATTTAATTGTCTAAAAAATAAGTTTTATGTGCGTTGAATGATTTAAGTATGAATAGATTGTTTCTGATAACTTGCCTCTATTTGGAATATGTGGAAAACAATTCTTTAGATATCTTGCCTATATGTTTTATCTTATGCTTAATATTATATATATCTTAGACACCATGTTTTTAGGTGTAAACGTTTTTTCAACATCACGTATTTTAGAAATCATGCTTTAGGTTTAAATAATTTTTTACAATATAATGGAATTAGAATCATGTTATTAGGATTGTTTAATATTGTTTGCATATACTAGAAGTCATGCCTTTAGGACATTTTTGTATATTAAAAATCATGTCTTTAGGTTATTTTTCATAAATTAAAAATCATGTCTTTAGGATATTTTCCATGTCATTTGTTAGAAATCATATCATAGATAGTTGACTCTTTTTTTATGTTTAGAAATCATGCCTATAGGATCAAATAAACTTTAACAAAATTATATGTTTAGAAATCATGCCTTTAGGATATTTAATATTTTCAAATGCTTAGAAATCATGTCTTTAGGTTATTTTTCATACATTAGAAATCACGTCTTTAGGATATTTTCCATGTCATCTATTAGAAATCATGTCATAGATAGTTAACTCTTTTTTAATGTTATGTGTTTAGAAATCATGCCTTTAGGATATTTAATATTTTCAAAGGGAAAAGGCATAAATTCTCCCTTGAACCTATTTCGAAAAGTCAGTTACACACTTAAACTATCACAACGACCTATTACACATTTTTACTACTTAAAAGTGAATTTAATGCACCCCTGAGACAAGTAATACCACTCTCACAGTGTGTGGTGTATTACACTAGCTGCCACATCAACACTACGTTAGCGCCATGTCAGAAATTACAACTTTTTATATTGTTTTGGTTTTTTCTGTCTATTAATTAATTTTTCCTTTATTAACTATATTTTTATATTAATTAATTATTAAAATTCTTTAATAATCATATCTTCTTCTTCAAATAATCTCACCCACTTCATCTTCAATCTCACTTTATTCACCCACTTCTTCTCTTTGTATTCTCCGACGAAAAACAACCAACCCATCACCACCATAAATCTACCTCCACAATACATTTTCTCTTTTTTCGATGAACTAAAAGTCATCATACAACCATCAAATAACCACCATACAACCACCTAAATAGCAGCTAAACAGTCACCTAAAACACCCCCAAATAGCTTGCAAACCCAAATCAGTCACCAACGACAAACACCAAAACAAACTCCTTTTCTTATCTTTTTCGAATCTAGTAAATTTCATCAGAAAAAATTAAAATTGGCATCTATCTTGAATCCTAAATATTAAAATTAGAAACATCTCCGAAAATCCCTAAAGTTGAATCAGACTCAAACTTAAAAAACCCAATTCATAAATTGAAACCCAACAATCAAAAATTTAAAATAATAAAAAAAAATAATTGATTTGCTGAAATTGAGAACCTTCTAAGACGAGGAAAATGATTCCTAGGATCAATGTTATTTAATGAATTTAAAATTTTCTTCTTCTTCTTTATCGGATTTAAAATGATTCATGACATCAGTGTGAAGAAGAAGAGGATTTTCTTCCTAGTGCGAGGTAAAAATTAAAAAAAAAGAATGATGAAGAAGATTATGATGGGTGAGGTGTGAAGAAGAAGAGGATGATGGGTGAGGTGTGAAGAAGAAGAGGATAATGGATGATGTGTGAAGAAGAAGAGGGAAAGGAGATTGATTTTTTTTTAACTTTACTTTTTTTGACGCGCATATTTAATTATTTTTTTAAAATTTTTTGTCACTTCAGTTTCAGGGGGTAAATAAATTCACTTTTGAATAGTAAATGTGTGTAATAGGTCGTTATAAAAATTTAAGTATGTAACTGACTTTTCAAGACAAGTTAAAGGGGAAATTTATGTCTTTTCCCTATTTTCAAATGCTTAGAAATCATGTCTTTAGGATATTTAATAGGCTTCCTTAGAAATCATGCCTATAGGATTTCATCCTAACTTAATGTCTTTTTATTATTTTTCAAACTAAACTTTTATTAAGTTTTAATATTAACTGTTATTTTGTGATACAAACTTAGTAAATCTAGGTTCACTTCTTGCTTATGTTTTCAAGCATACTAAGTAGTATTGTTCGGAGGCTACTTGAGATTTTATTTGCTAACTGTCATGCTCCATGTTTTTTTTACTTGACGCTAGTCAATAGGAAGTCCTAGATTTTCTTCAAGTCTAGAACCACCAAAAAATTAAAAGTCCAATACCTCTTGGACCTTAGGAAGGGATGTTAGGCACTTTAGGAACGTTAGAATTTTTTATTTTCTTTAGTACGTTTTAAGTTTAAAAAGATCAACTTAGGAAGGGTTGAGGTATTTAGGACCCTCGGACATGATGATCTAAACTTGCGCTTAATAGGACAAACCTTGGTTTTGTCCTTCGGCTTAAAAAAGCCATGTAAGCTAAATGACAAAATCTAATTTTGTCTTCCGAAATGAAAGTCAAGTAAATTGATCCGAGTGGTATAATCCGCTTATTTAATAATTTTTCTCTTTTATTTATTCTTAACTATGTGGGGCAGTTTAATTATTTACTTGTCTAATTTATTTTCTATTCGTTTTAATTCTGTTTGTTTTTTATCACTTAGGCATTTTAGTATAATTTTCTTATAAGAAAACAAATAAGAGACCTTATTTGTTAACCCCCACATAGACATGAGATACGGTCGGGACCCAAATTTGCGAACCTCGAAGGGTGCTTAAGACCTTCTCATCGAGGTAACTTAAACCCTTACCCATTCTCTGGTGACCTTAGATTTAGATTTAGATTTAGATTTAGAATTAGGTTTAGAATGGTTTCCTAATGCACCCAAATTATTAGGTGACGACTCTTCAAACTTTTTAAATTCCAAAAGAATTGTGTCACAATGCCATCCAGGTTCCCGTCTTTCTGTGAGAAAAAATAGGGCGTGACATATGTAATATTGGTTATATTGGAATTGGAGTATATTGTGAAATTGTTGGCAACTTAAGATGTATTTTTTATGTTCGAGGTTCTTTTGGATATTTTGGTAATAATACGAGACTTGTGATATTATTTGGGAGACTTTGTGGTAATTGATAGTATTTCAGGTACTTCTGGGATTTATAATGCGCATTTTGGATACTTGCGAAGTACAATATCATTGATATATTTGGCTACCGGTGAAAGTGTGGTATTTTGAGACATGGTAAAGACCTGTGGTCCCAATTGTGACACTTGACACTATTTTTATGATTATATGATGGTTATTTATCGATATTCTTATTATATTGCTAAGATACACTTTGATTTGTGGCATTGGTATGCATTCTTCTCATACTGCATCTGTAAAATCCCTTGACCACGCGGACGTGGCAAGGTTAAGATATGGTGACACTTGAGAGATTTCAGTACATGGCCAGTTGTAACAACTTGAAAATTTTCAAACTTCATAATGGTTGATCAAGTTTAGTTTTAAAATGGCCGTGGTTGAATTTTGGTAGCCATGGGTGGTATTTAAGTGGGCGAATTCAAAAAGGATCATTTGGTGAAGTTGTGAGGCCAGTTGAGCAGTGGACTTTGAAAAGTCATATGTTTTTATACGGGATGAACTGTGTGGGCGAATATATATCAAATCGAAGATCTTTGAGTTATCTTCGCAACGCAACTAGTTTCACTCAATTCAGAGTTTGTATGTGAAAGTTATGTCCCTTGAAGTGAGACTGCCTGTAATTGAAAGGATGCTGGGAAAAGGTTCTGGAATGGAGTCTAAGGGCTGGACCACAAACCGTTTGGTAGTCCATGGTTTGTGGGGTGCTCGTGGGTTGGTCCAGTGTGCTCCTGGAGGTTGGGGCCCAAGCCATGGACCAAGTATGGTCCCACGGATCACCTCACGATCCGTGTGACCCTTCACGGCCCGTGAGGGATCCCATGAAGTGATCCAGAAAGTTGGTCGGGGTTCGGGGCTGGACTCCGGACAAAGTGATGCTCCAAGGACCAGTACATTGTCCGTGTACAGCTACATGGTCCGTGAGTCCCCTCGTGAAGTGATCCAGAAAGTCCCTTGAGAGTTCAAGCCGAAGTCAAGACCAAGTGAGGTCTCACGGACAGGCTCACGGTCCGTGAGCCTCTGGATGGGCACTGTTGACCTTCCATGAAACACTATCTGCAGTAGTTTAGTCCATTTCATTAATGGTTAATTTGTAATTTAATTAGATCCTATGCCCCTTTTAGGCTTTCTAAGGTCTCCTAAC
>JBCEWC010015023.1:0-13998 GCA_038996855.1 Solanum aculeatissimum
TAATGGCATAAATGAGCCAAACTTTTAACGGATGACATAAATGAGCCTTTTCTCAAAGTTCGATGGCATATTTGAGCCTTTTCCCAATTAAAATTGAGGGAGTATATATTTTTCAAACTAAGAGATTGTGTGAAGTTTAAGCACTCTCATCACTAAACTAGCCCTCTTTCACATGCATGTTGTCTCCTTATAGTAGACTCTAACTAAAGCTTCCACAATTTCCACCAACATTTTTGTGTGTGCCACTACTTCTGCAAAAATCCCATTTCTTGATTTTCACTCAGTCCATTCCAAGATGACAATTTTATCATATTTTTACATTACACTCTTCTTGTTGGTAAGTTGTTTGAGTCCAAGAAGAGTGAACTGTCTGTCCTCTGATGGAAAAGCTTTGCTCTCTCTTCTCAAAGCAACTGACCCTTATGCTAAATCATCATCATCTTTTGTACTTTCTTCTTGGAATTCTTCAACTTCAACTCCATGTTCTTGGCAAGGCATTTCTTGTTCTCCTCAAAAAAGAGTTATTTCTGTTTCTCTTCCAAATACATTCCTCAATCTCACTTATTTACCCTTTGAAATTTTTTCCCTTTCATCCCTTCAGCTTCTTAATCTTTCTTCTACAAATATCTCTGGCTCAATTTCTTCATCTTTTGGTTTGTTTACACATCTTAGGCTTCTTGATCTTTCTTTTAATTCTCTTTCAGGAACTGTTCCTTCAGAACTTGGTGGACTTACCTCACTTCAGTTCCTTTTCTTGAATTCAAACAGATTGACTGGTAGAATCCCATATCAACTTGCCAATCTTACTTCATTAGAAATCCTCTGTCTCCAAGATAATCTCCTAAACGGGTCGATACCGAAGCAGTTAGGCTCCTTGGTGTCACTCCAACAGTTCAGGATTGGGGGAAATCCTGAGTTGAGTGGTGAAATACCTGCAGAATTAGGCCTGCTCACCAATCTTACGACGTTTGGTGTCGCGGCTACTGGACTTTCAGGGGTTATTCCACGTACATTGGGTAATTTAATCAACCTACAAACACTGGCAATATATGACACTGATGTCTTTGGTTCAATACCACCTGAACTTGGAATGTGTTCTGAGCTCAGGAACTTGTATTTGCACATGAATAAGCTTACTGGTCCAATCCCTCGTCAGTTGGGTGAGTTACAAAAGATTACTAGCTTGCTTTTATGGGGAAATTCACTTACTGGCCCTGTCCCAGCTGAGCTTTCGAATTGTTCATCCCTGGTGGTTCTTGATGTCTCTGCAAATGACTTGTCTGGCGAAATTCCAGGTGATTTGGGGAAGCTAGAAGTACTTGAACAGCTTCACTTATCTGATAATGCATTTAGTGGTGCTATTCCAATGCAGTTGAGTAATTGTAGCAGCTTAACAGCTCTTCAGTTGGATAAGAACCAATTATCAGGCACAATCCCTGAGCAAGTTGGTGAGTTGAAGTACTTGCAAATTTTCTTGTTGTGGGGGAATTCGGTTTCAGGAACTATCCCTGCTGCTTTCGGAAACTGTACTGAATTGTATTCACTTGACCTCTCAAGGAACAATCTCACTGGTTCAATACCTGAAGAGATATTCAGTTTGAAGAAGCTGAGTAGATTGTCGCTTCTTGGAAACTCGTTAACGGGAAGATTGTCTCCGAGTGTGGCAAAATGCCAGTCTCTGGTCAGATTGAGGCTTGGCGAAAACCAGTTTTCTGGACCAATACCTCAGGAGATAGGACAGCTGCAGAATCTTGTGTTTCTTGATTTATACATGAACCATTTCTCTGGTAAATTACCTTCTGACATTGCCAACATTTCGGTTCTTGAGCTGTTGGATGTGCATAACAATTTCCTAACCGGGGAAATACCATCATCATTGGGAGAGCTCGTGAATTTAGAGCAGCTTGATCTCAGCAAGAACAGCTTCACTGGTGAGATTCCGTGGAGTTTTGGTAATCTCAGTTACTTGAACAAACTTATTCTTAGTAATAATCTGCTTACTGGTCCAATTCCAAAGTCATTTAGCAACTTGCAGAAGTTGACTCTACTTGATTTGAGCTCTAATAGTTTATCTGGTGCAATTTCACCTGAGATTGGTTACATGACAAGCTTAACAATCAGTTTAGATTTGAGCTCAAACCGTTTCACAGGCGAACTCCCTGAGACGTTATCTGGATTGACACAGCTGCAATCTCTTGACGTTTCTCATAATATGTTGAGTGGAAGAATCACAACTCTAAGCCTCTTGACCAGTCTCGCTACTCTAAATGTATCGTATAATAATTTCTCGGGGCCTATTCCTGTAACACCCTCTTTTAGAACTCTTACATCGAACTCTTTTCTTGAAAATTCACTCCTTTGTAAATCAATTGATGGCTTCACTTGTTCTACACATATAACTAGAAGGAACAGATTGAAGTCTGTGAAAACCATAGCTTTGGTTGCTGTGATATTGACTTCTGTAGCCATAACAGTCGTGGCAACTTGGTATCTTGTGACAAGAAAGCATAGATATGAATTTGATAAATCACCTGGCATGTCGGCCTCTGCAATAGGGGGAGATGATTTTTCCTATCCGTGGACTTTCATCCCTTTCCAGAAGCTCAGTTGCACCATTGACAACATCTTGGATTGCTTGAAAGATGAAAACATTATTGGGAAAGGCTGTTCAGGAGTTGTTTATAGAGCAGAAATGCCAAATGGCCAGCTGATTGCAGTGAAGAAGCTCTGGAAAACAAAGAAAGACGAGGAACCAGTAGATCCTTTCGCTGCTGAAATTCAAATTCTTGGTCACATAAGGCATCGAAACATAGTGAAGCTCCTCGGATATTGTTCAAACAAGAATGTTAAGCTGCTTCTCTACAACTACATTTCAAATGGTAATCTTCAACAGCTTTTGCAAAGTAACAGAAACTTGGATTGGGAAATCAGGTACAAGATTGCAGTTGGATCAGCTCAAGGCCTTGCTTATCTTCACCATGACTGTGTGCCAGCAATTCTTCATAGAGATGTCAAGTGCAACAACATACTCCTCGACTCCAAATTCGAGGCTTATTTAGCAGATTTTGGACTTGCAAAGCTGATGAATTCTCCAAATTATCACCAAGCTATGTCCAGAGTAGCAGGCTCTTATGGCTATATTGCTCCAGGCAAGAATCTTTCAACTTTCATTTCTCATCTTATCCTAGATGTTGTGCAACCTTAATATGTCAATTTTTTTCTTTCCTTTAACAAAATATATGTTTTGATGCTTGTGTTAAATTATGTGATCATCTCATTTAGAAGCTTAAGTTATGTGTCACAACGTCATGATCTATAGTCAAATTTGGAAGGTAAACAAGTTATGCTTCATAGATTTTGAGACAAATTTTTACCTCAATGGTTGCAGAATATGGATACACAGTGAATATAACAGAAAAGAGCGATGTTTACAGTTATGGAGTGGTGCTGCTGGAAATATTGAGTGGACGTAGCGCGATTGAGCCTCAGATTGGTGATGGACAACACATTGTCGAGTGGGTGAAGAAGAAGATGGGAAGCTTTGAACCAGCTGTTGCAATTCTTGATTCCAAGCTACAGAGTTTACCGGATCAAATGGTGCAAGAAATGCTTCAAACACTTGGAATAGCTATGTTCTGTGTGAATTCATCACCCACTGAAAGGCCAACTATGAAGGAAGTGGTGGCACTTCTAATGGAAGTGAAGAGCCCACCTGAAGAATTTGGAAAAACTTCTCAGCCTTTAATAAATCAGTCAACTCTGTTCAGCTAGAACAAATGAGAAGAATTCACCTAGTATTTTTGTCTCTATCGGGATTTGAACCTAAGAGACCTCTCGGTGCTCAACCCACTCTATTTTAGGAGTTTAGGCATATATCTTTTTTGTTCCTAAGGTAGAAAGAAGGGTAGTCATTGTAGGAAAAAGAGAAGAAAGCTAGTTTCTTGGCAAAGGTTATTGTGGATATTCTTGTACAATTTAGTTGCCTCCTCATTTCTTCACTATTTTCTTATGCTGTAAACTTTGTTTATAACTAACTGATTGCAGTTGTCACACTCTACTATTGGCAAGTGGAAAGAAAAACTTAAAAACTTTACCATTAAGAAATAGACTGATGGCAGCAGAGCTGATGCACTCTTATTCAGGTTTGGGGTGTAGTTGGGTTGAAAATTTTCATATTCAAGAAAAGATTCCTCTCTCTGATGGCAAACACAGGGTCACTAAATGGTAAGACATTTGCAACATAGTGACAGATAGGGAACAGTGACATGATAGAATGGCTCTTGACATTGCACAATTTGATGGCCAAAAAACAAAATTTATCGATTGTAAATTTTACAAGAAAAGAAAAGAAAACAAAATTACGTATACATGATTGAGCACTAGGCATGTTAAGCAGACTTAACCCTTGTATTTTTACTTGATAATGAACTCCTGCCCCTGAATCCAACAACATTTAGTTTCTTTGTGGAGACACTAGAGCTTCGGCTATCTACTCGTCTCTTTCCAGTGGAACTGCTGGTCTTTTTGGACACTTTCATAGCTATCTTTGGTTTTGACTTAGCTGGTACTTTGCCAAACTTGGTTCCTGGGGATCTTTTTGAATCAGTAGTCTTTGGGGATCGTTTAGAGTCGATAGTTTTTATGGTAACACTCGAGGATTTGCCTGTGGAAGCTTTAGCCTTGTCTTTTGAATTTGAAACTTTCACTGACTTTTCGCGCTTGTCCTTCTGTTCAGTTATGCGAGACCTGGCATTGTCTCTTTTGATACCGTCTATTGAGAGAGACTCCAAGCTCTCATTCTTCTTTATGGCTTCATCGATGCAATTGGCCAAGAGCAAGTCCTTTTTGGCAACTAAACTTGTTATTTTCCCTATCACATGCAAGAAAAAGGTATTCTGAGTTTAGCGGGCTTGAGATAGCATCGACTGAAACAAAAAGCTCAAATATATAATGAAAATAAATGAAGAAAAGAAGCACATGCATCTTTCAAAAACCAAGCAAGCAACATTATCAAAATCACATAGGGGGAGAATTATAATTTCCTCGAGAAGAAAATAAAATGGACAAATTAGGACTAATTTTTTGAACTTGTCGAACATCCACTAAATTACTGTTAGCATAGATACGATTAAGTGCATTTTGCAAGAAACTTGTTGTAGTGTAGATTATTCACTTGTTGGATACCCCACCCCACCCCAGCCCCTGCAATTATATTCAAGTAGTTACCTTGTCAAAAAGATATTCTTAGGGAAATGAAAACAGCACGTAACGATTATTGAAGTTGCAAATGTAATTTATGAAGCAAGCATGTGTGCTATGCATCCATAACACCAACAGAATACTGTCCAGTGAAGGATTAAATTCAACTAGGAAAACTCATTCTATCATGATTCATGCAAACCAACCTTTGGCACCCATACGAGCGGTCCTTCCAGTGCGATGGAGATAATCAATCTAAAACAGTCAAAAGGAAAAGGATAAGGATTTATATATAAAAAGAACTGGTGTTAGTTTGTATTGGCAAGACGATGACATGTTTTGCACAGCCGAAGATGGTGCTTACAGAATTCTTAGGGAAATCGAACATGATAACATGATCAACATCCAAGTCCAGCCCTCTAGCAGCCAAGTCTGTGCAGACTAAAGTGGGACAATCTCCTTCATTGCTCTTAAACTTTGCAAGGTTTTCAACCCTGCAGAAGAAAAGTGTTAAGAATGGAAGGAAAAAGTGAATCATATAAACTTGATGGAGTGGTGCTTAAATTACATGGAACATAAATCCGTTAGACAATCATGGACATTTCCTCTATCTTGACTTTCTAACATTTTGGAACTTTTCACCTAAGAAATTAACAGTTCATGGTCTGTGACTCCAGCTAGTTTTCCCCTTTGTAGAAAAGTTAATGAGTAGCAAATTGAACTGATTGTGGTTCTCTCCATCTTTTTTCTAAAGGGAAAAGCCATAAATAGTGGCAAAAGAGAGCACAAATCATAATAATGAGAAACAAGACATTTTGTCCTTGTGTTCCTCAAGATGAGGAATGTCTGATAACCAATCAAAGGTAAAGTCAGAAATTCATATCTTTCCACTAAAAGTGCAGGGTAGATGAGGAATGTCTGATAACCAATCAAAGCTAAAGTCAGAAATTCATATCTTTCCACTAAAAGTGAAGGGTAGGGGAAGAGGTTGAGTATGGAGGAGGCCAAAGCAAAACTAAAGGGATCAAGAGAATCGATGCAGCAGATCAGGCAATGTGTTTCCTGTTGCATGAATATTATTCAACTTTTCTCTTCTTACCTTTGCTCTGCTGGAACTTCCCCATGGTAGTTAACAGTAGAAATTTGGGTTTCATTGAGAAAGTGATCCACAGCACGACTGGAATTCAATGTGTTACAGAACACCATCACCCTATTTCCCTTTGCTAAACTTGGCTCAAGAACCTTGCAATTACATAATGTAAATCAGAATTTTTCTGACATATATACAATAAGCAAACTTATATGCAAACTTATACAGATCTCTTGAAAATGAAAATAGAACTCCTTGAATGTTAAGTGCTATACCTATGCCACTAAAGCCAAGAAAAAACAAGAGGAGTGAAGTTAGTTCTCCTTACAATCTTAATCATTTCTTTCTTCCGCAAATTGACCAGATTTTTCAAATTAGTGACAGTAAAACCCCATAAAACTATAGCAATCACAGCAGAGTTTCTTAATTAAATATGTTGCACAGTCTGTCAACTAGAAATCCTTCATAGTCTGTCAACTAGATTTCCTTGAACAGAAAGATCAAAGGTCTCATTTTAAGAGGAGGACAACAATAGAAGTCAGTCAAATTATCATAATAATATTATGTGACACAGCATAGTAATGTTTCAAATTACCATAGTAATGCTTCAAATTAGTGACAGTAAAATAAAACGATAGCAATCACAGCAGAGTTTCTTCATTAAATATGTGAAACAGTCTGTCAACAAGGAATCCCTCATAGTCTGTCAACTAGGAATCCTTCATAGTCTGTCAACTAGATTTCCTTGAACAGAAAGATCAAAGGTCTCATTTTAAGAGGGGGACAATAATAGAAGTCTGTCAAATTACCATAGTAATATTAAAGACAGACCTAAACGATTCACATACTCAGGTTTCATTTAGACTTAAATTTTTCTGTTGCTTCTCCCAAAAATAAAGACATTATATCAGGCTGTACGTACACACTCATAAATATACTGAAACAAGTACATGAACAGTGCTACACCTGTAGCAATGCCTCCATCTTGTTCTCAGAACCTGAAAGCTTGATGAAATCATGACGAGCAGAAGCAATCTTCTTATGTAATGTAGAAGTACGTAAATGCTCAATCCCTTGAAACTCCTCGTCAACCAGCTTTTGAACTGCCTGCAAAGAATACAAATATCAACTGAAATGCCACGAAGCAAATTGAATCAATTGAAAATGCATAAGATTGAGATGAACCACATGCAAATAACCCTGCATCACCAGAAATAAGCCATACTACAATGATACTATCATGACTGCCTAATCAGTGAATTACTGTATGTTAAGGAATGACTTTGACGACAAGCCCGTACCTTTAAATGTTAATAATTAATACAGGATCTTAAGCGATAAAGATGACATAATACAATGACAGCACTGCTTTCAGCTGTAAGAACTCAGAAATAATGATCCAAACAAACTATTCATCCTAGTTTTATTTCTCTTGCAGCGCATAAAATATCCTCGACAAATCCAGTTGTAGAAGGAATTTCGTTGATCAAGAAATTTTATGAGGATCAACTTCATTGCAACCATGAATAGACAAAGGAACTTTGTATATGTCAGCTTGATTGCAGCCAATCAATAGCTAAACTTCAACCAAAATCATGACTAATAAAAGCTACCTCTTCGCACCCAAGGGTATGGCCTAGTGGTTAATGAGGTAGGGTGAAAATTATGAGATCTCATTCAAGTCCCAACTGAGGCAAAAACACTAGGTGATTGCCTCCCTCTATCCAAAGTTAGCCGGTATTTGTGCTGGTGGGACGTAACAGGTGCTCCGTGGAATTAGGCGCATGCAAGCTGACCCAGACACCAAGGCTATCACACAAAAAAAAAAAAAAAACTACCTCTTCATATCAGAAACTTAAACATCAGCAACTTCATTTTATAAGAAATTTTATGAGGGTAAACTTCATTGCAACCAAGAATAGAAAAAGGAATTTTATGTATGTCAGCTTAATTGCAGCCCAATCAATAGCCAAACTTCAACCAAAACTATCAAGATACATTTTTTAAGACAAAAGCTTAAGAGACATGTCGGTGAAAGCAGCCATTAGTTTTAAATAAATTATTTATTTAGTCTTTCACAACCCACTTGGCATACCTTTGTCATTGTTGCCGTCACCAAAACAGTTTGAAATCCTTCATCACCAGTCTTTGAAGCACGGTTTTTCAATGGTGCAAGAAATTTCCGTATATCAGGACCAAAACCACGATCAAACATGGTATCAGCCTCATCCAAGACCTATCCAGAGATTGTCACAGTTAAATACTTGGAAAACAAAGTACCTACTGGAAGAAACAAAAACAATTACCAAGTATCTGATGTCACCATAAACCATGTTTCCCTCTTCTATATGTTGTAGAACCCTGCCTGGAGTCCCCACAATCATGTCAATTGGGCTTGCCAAAGAATCTTCTTGGGGTCTCAAACGGCCACCACCACTTACCATGGTAGATCTAAATCGAGCATGATGACTAATAGATTTTGCCACACGAAAAACCTGCAAAGTCGATTGAATTCTGTTAGACAAAAGAGTCCTCTCACTTTAAATTAAGAAAATCCTTTACTAATGGTAAATAACCTGCTCACAGAGCTCCCTAGTAGGGCACAATACAACAGCTCGGGGGCGCCTAGGCTTCATGAGCATACCATCCAATTCCTCATCTCGTCTCAACAACTGAAATATCAAAGACCATGTGTCAAATCAAGCTAAAACGGAGAGCAAAACTATGAATAAGAGTTAACCTATTAATCAGCTTTAACACGACGTTCCACGAAGACATGAATGTCTATATAATGGTTCACTAGTACCACAACCAATGAAGTTTGTGCTATTTAAAGGGTTTTTTTTTTAACTTAGTAACTTTGTATTATATCACAAAACAGTACATAGGTTGTACTGAAACCTTGTGTTTGTGCTATTTAAAGTTTTAAACCCATCAAATTCTTCAAACCTACAAAGTAAATGCAAATACAGTTTTCAATACAACGAAGCTCCATTTATGAAAGACAATCCACTGCCACAATTTTTCATAGTACAAAAAAAATGGTTAGGGTGAATACTGCAGTTTTATGCAAAGCCAAGCGAAGTTTGATTAGGAGTTGAACCGATCTGAGCCAATTATAGATTGTCTCGTTTGCTTCTCCATACCAGCATCTAGGCTTAGTTGATGTTGTTACACTTACACTAGGACCAAGGAGTTTGCTTTTTAATCTGGCAATTTGAAAATCAGTAAAGGATAAATGTAATATTGTCAAAACCTCACGTTGCGTACCCCTAATTCGCGTAAAAGGCCATTAATTTAGTGATGGAATGTAAGAAAGTTTCTTGAAAAAAGAATCTTGTTATTTTATTAAAGGTTATATTGATGAAAGATAAATATAGGTTACATTGCTCTATATAATGACAAAGCAACTGTTCAGGAATAGAATCTCTAATCTCTGAAGTAGTTGCTTAAATTAGTAAATCAAGATAGGGCAACAAAGGATTCATATAGTCGACCCCAATTGATTTCATTTGAAGGATAGTTGATCGATATATAATTCATTTTCGCTAAAATTGCTGGAATTCAAGGCAGCATAGTATGTCATCCTGGATAAAGTTTTTTTTTTCCCTAAGTGATATAGCAATATTAATCCAAACCATCTCCTCCACATTAACCTAAAAAGGAAAACATAATGGAACAAAAGCTAGTATTACTCACTAACTAACAACAAATACAAGTCATTATCCATGATCAAACAACCAATGCGAGGACAACAACCAACATACCAGGGATATCCCACAAGTACGAGCTAGAGAGAGTAGAGAATACGCAAAAACTTACTCCTACCTCGTGGAGGAGGAAGAGAGGTTGTTTCCGAAAGATCCTCGTCTCAAGTGCAGCAAATCAAGTAGTTATAAAAGGAAAATAGGCAGTAAAGAAAACATGGCAGGTAATAAGGAGAGCAATACAGAGCATCCAGAAAAGGAACAATAACAACAACAAATTATTGGGATGACTTAAACTCAGTGAACAAAAGATGGTACTCCCTACATCCCAATTTATGTGATGTAGTTTGAATGGACACCGAGTTTTAAAAATCTGGAAAGACTTTGCAGTGTTTCAAAACTACCCTTAAAAAGAGTACACTTTGTGGATAGTTTGCCAAATAAGTGGCACTTAACATGGATAAAATGCTGATAGTCTCATTGAATATTTGTCAAATATGAAAATGTGTCAATTCTTTTTTGGACCAACTACAAAGGAAAGACAGAGGGAGTAACATATATCAAAAGCAAGAAACTACATGAATAAGGCTAAGACTACGACAAACACAGTACTCTAGACTATAATCAAGCCTAAAGACAATGCTCAGAAATGAATGTTTCACCTGAACAATAGGCAACATGTAAGCAAGCGTCTTCCCAGACCCCGTATGCGAACCCAATACCACACTTTTCCCTTCAAGCACAGCAGGTATCCCAATCGACTGAATCTCAGTTGGTTCAGAAATACCCATTTCACCTAAAGCCCCCATAACCTCTTCCGTCAATCCCAATTCCTCAAAACTCGAAGCCACCGCTTTCTTCTTACTCTTCTTAACCTCTCCATCATCAACCCCAGCTTTAGACCTTGCTAATTGCTTGATTTCTGAATTGGGTTTTGGGGATTCTTTGAGATGTCTAAGCCTAAGCCTTTCTAAAAGTATTGAATGCTTTATGGGTTGAAGTGCATCTTCTTCTTGTTCAACAGCATTAGGAGGAGCAGAAGTAGCTGTAAAAGAAAGGGGTCTAAACCCTACATAAACCCTACGACACTGAGGAAGAAGAGGCTTTCTGGTTAAGGGAAAACGGGAAGGGAGGAGAGCGAAAGAGAAACGGAGTGAAGAAGAGAGAGAAAGGTTCAGCAGTGCTCTTCCTGTAACTCCCATTTGTGCTGTCTGGGATTTTGGTTGATGATTCAAATGGAGTATAGAGGCCAAAGCTCAAGTTCTGATAATGGCATCCAAAAAAAAAAACTGAATAAATATCTTTTTTTAAGTATTAAATAGTAATAATGAAATAATAATATATTTTATGTGTACATATTTAGTTTATGAAATTAAAAATATATATAGATTATATGAGACAATATAAAATGTGTGTCATGTCAAAATAAAAATTTTAGTAGCTCAATTGATTAAATACTTAAACTTTCGATTATCCACCTTCACCTTGTAATCATTTTCCTCTTCTCTTGCTCTAATAAAAGGTCTAATTTAGAATGTGAAAAATATTAATTTTACCCTTCATTATGTTATTTGTATAAATATACTTTCATAAATGGTTCTAATATATTCTTTCTTTCTTTAGGGATATTCAAGGTGAACATTCAATCCCATCTTGGTATTAATATTTTGATTAGATGAATGTCCTGTGGCATATCATCTCAGGAAAATTATTTGTCTGAGTGACTAGTTTTACCATAATATACTTTTATTTATTATAATATTGACAATCGAATTCGAGCATATATACAATGATCTTTGCATAAATAGTCGAGAGGAAAGAAAGGGTAGTAGATGATAATAAGAAAGGACTTTGCGTCTGGACAGGCGAAATGAATGAACGAAAGGTGTTATGCTATGGAGCAGGAGTAATCCTCGTCTCAGGTAAGACAACTAAATGCATCTCAAGATGCTATTGAGAAATTCAGGAATCTTCTCAAGCACATAAAAAATCATTAAAAAATAGAACTAACTTATTTGTCATAAAAATTAATGCTCCGAACCAAATAAAGCTTAATTATCCCTCCACTCCACTTATTCTTTTGCCACTAATGTTTCCTTCTCCTCCATCACCATTGTCATGGATAATACCAACCCTATACTACTAGATATTTTACACAATTTTGGAAGACAAAAGCGTTATCCACATTTTTTTTGATAGAACAAGAGATATTATATTAATTAATAATATACTTCATTACAAGGGAGTGACAATTTTAAGCCTGTTTGGGGACGGAGAATTAACTATACTATTACAAATATTAGTTGACCTTAGTGACGTGTGTAATCATATAAAATTTATTAAATATAAATTTTATAATATGATTCAAATTACATTAAATTCAAAAAATATTAATCCAAAAAGAAATGTTGTGTATTAATATAAATTGGTTAATTAATTAAGTCCAATAAATACGAATTTAATTAAAAGTAAAAGTTCACTTATTTGGACTACATAAGATGACCCACTTTACTGCGCTCGATATCCTCTCATCTTAGAGGTCCACTTGATGTCACGTATCGGATGATGTGGCATGTCAAGTTAAACAAAGGAGTTAATAAGATCACGCCATGTGTCAAAATGACATGACATTCTCATCTACTCTTTTGAAAATTAATTTAAATTTATTTTTGAAGCACTTATTCAACCACGTGTAACGACTTTCTGTAAAGTCTAAATCAATAAGTTCACAAAAATTAATGATGTCCCAAAATTTCAAGGCTTGATTATTTTTCGGGGGACGCCCCCCCATTTTTTCTCTTGTGTCAAGGATCTCGTTAAAGTCTCCTCCCAGGAGCCATTTTCCATTAAAATTCTTTTTAATGTTTATTAGGTTTTTCCACATTAATATTGTACAATAAAATGATCTAAACATGCTAAGTTGATTCTACACTATACTTTATGTAACTAGAATAAATAATTGATATTTAACATGAAAATATTTGAATCTAGATAGAAAAGTTAGCTTTTTATAAATTAATTTTTTTATACATGACTTTTTAAAAAAAATTAAATTTATGTTAGTTCTATTATAAATTATAATTGAATATGACTATAATTAACCTTTACAAAAATAAAGACATACAAATATATACATTATTAGACAAATAATATAATGTACTTTAAAACAATCAAAAATAATAAAATTCAACAGAATAGTAACTCAAATACATCAAAATTAAAATATAAAATATATAGTAACTTTTAAAAGTACAACAAAACATATTAATTTAAAAAATGACAACAACAAAAGTGATTATTTCACTTTTATTTGAACTATTCATAATTATGAGATAAGAAATACTAACACAATAATGAAGAAAAAGAAAAGTATTCCTTTTTTGTGTAAAATCTAATGCAGTGGATTAGAGTTGATTTACGCTAAAATGGTAAAATAGTTTTGATATCATTTTAGTGTAAAATTTAATGTTATGAATTGGAGATTCGCTTAGCTCACTTTTATTTGTAAAGATGCGAGTTGAGACGCACTGTGAATGTAACATCTAATCAATTAATTTAACTTAACTCAATTATTCTTAACCCAAAACTAATTCCTTAAGATCTTAATATGAACACCTAATTGCAAAATTACATTGACTCAGGATAGGAAGGAATAGATGTCGCATGGTAGAGTTAAAGGTTAGTAGGGTATTTAAGTCTACTCGAAAATTTCATCTCTCCTATGCGTGATTTATCCTATATTACTCCCCCATCATCTTTACCTATTCATTATACTATTTTGGAATGTCCAACAATACTTGTCCTGTTTATGAAATCAAGAGATAATTTTATACCTAGTTTCTAATTTGCCCTTATTATTTTCCTCTTACATTTTTTTAGGGCAAATTATAGAAATCTCATACTTTACATGCATAATCTCAATATGTACCAACTTTTTTTGAAATTACTAAAAATCCCTTATTTTTTAAGAAACGTCGATACATAAACATCAACATTGATACA
>JBCEWC010015024.1:0-13997 GCA_038996855.1 Solanum aculeatissimum
TTGAAAATTCGGTGTTATTCAAATTAATTGGGTAATTTATCGAATTTTTCGAAACAAAGTCATTTTTTCATTTAACAGTATGTTTAAAATTATATAGAATGAGTAAACCTATAAAAATTTATCGTAAACAATTTGTGAAAATATTAGGTATGAAAACTTATTACTTTATTTACACAATCACGATGCAAAATGAAATAAGATAATGGGGCTTGTAGATATATAACAATGCATGTAATTTTAATAAAAATTAAATAAAAATGGGATTTTGGAGTAAAACAAAGAACTAAAATAAAATAATATAAGAAATATTAAAAATATTACGTAAAATTTGTGATCTTATGTGCATATAGAAATAAAAATAAAATATATTTATGTATATTGTCAAAAATATGTGGAGCTTATTATTTTATTTATGTATACTGATAAAATGAAAATAGTGATATATTATAGTAAAAATATGGTAAGGCGTGAAATTTAATACTTTATCTATAAATAAATAACATTCGTAAAATGACGATGGATATGAAAAAAATAAGAATAATAATATGACTTGTATAAATAATGTACCAAATACAGAAAAAACTAAGATAAAATATATATACCTTATGTATGACGTATACGTTTACATACTTTGTATATTTTGAACCTGTTAAGAAAAAAATCTTTTGTGGAGTAGCAAACAAGGACCTCAACGTCAAGTGCAAACTCTTTTAGGAACTCAAACTTGATTACAGAAACCAAGGAAAGGAGATGAATTGTTTTCTTTTTGACGAAATCTCAGTGGTTCTCTAGTTGGTTCGATTCCTCTCTTGTGGGTTTTCCCTCTGTCTTCAAGTGTAAACACAAGCCCCTCTTTTATAGCCGATTTCAGGCTTACAAAGGACTCTTTTCAGTGAGGTTTCAAGGATTCAGATTTTGAATTCTTGGAAGGCTAAAACTCAAAGCAAGTGGAGGATGAATCATGAAGCAGAAGAAAAAATAGGCTTGTGAATTGATATCGTCTCAGATTGATTTGAGAGAAGAGGGGTGTCAGGCGGCGATGTAAAAAAAGATACAATAGGGCGGTGATGGTGAGTTATTTGCTCGTTGGTCGAGGAGAAATCCGGTGGATCTCTGGGAAAGGAGGAAAGGAATGTTGTGCGTGAAGTGAAGAGGAAAAGATGAGGGTGATGGTGAAGAAGAAAGGAACAGCGACGTTTCTTTCTGAGAAAGGGAAAGAGAAAAGGTCGTGAAAGGCGGAGTTGAAACATAAGGGGCTGTGGTTTTTTTTTTAGATTAATCCGGACCGTCCGATCATTTGATCGGATTGTTACAAAAAATCAGGAATTAAAAAATAAATAAATTATATATGTATATATAATGGGTAGGATCTAAATTAATTTGGTCTATTAGATCAAATTGGAGGGCTGAGATTAGAGATAAAGAAGCACAATCCAAGTTTTGCATAATTAATCCTATTTAAGTTATGACCAATTTATTTATTAAATAGTCATATCTCAAGAAATAAAAATAATTATTGTAAGATTAACCATCTTGAGAAAAAATGGTCATTAAAATAAAATTGGTATGGGTTAGCAACAAAATTAATTAATTAAGCTCTCTATTTCGAATAATGTATGAAAAATACTTATTTCAAAACTAAAATAAAACAAAAATTATTGTTTAACCAGAAATCGATTCAACACTTTTAAAACGACATTCATTTGTCATAAGCTTCTCAAAAACGATGAAAGCAAATAGTAAACATTCATATACATCTTTTTAAAAATATATATATATTTACTCTTTATAAGAAATAATATTCGTAAAATAATCGGTCAAACAAAAGTGAAAAGTTTATCAATAATAATAAAAATAATAATAATAATAATAACAATAATAACACCATCAACAATAATGAAATAACAATAGCAATAATAGTATTAGTAGTAGTAAAATGTTTCGTACTTTATAAAAGTTTTTGTCATCTCTTTTAAGAAACTATATATTTTTAAAAAATATATATATTATAATAATCATAATAATAATAATAATAAAATAACTAATTGAACACGGAGAGTCAAGACTAACAAAATAAAATAAAATAAAATAAAATGATTAAACAAATTAGAGAACCAAAGTAGAAAAGAAAAAATTACTTTGTAGGATTAAGTTATTTGACACAAAATGATTATTCTCAAATAAAATTAGAATGGATTAGTAATAAAATAAATTAATCAAGTTTCTTTATTTGAATAATATATGAAAAATATTTACTTGTGACAACGGGGAGTTGTATTTAATAAAAAATTAACTTACCACTTAAAATGATGTTTATTTGCCATAAATTTCTCAAAAATGCAGAAACAAGTAGTAAATATTTATTTTTCTGAAAAAAATATTTAACTTTGTAAGAAATAATATCCATAAAATGATTTGTCGAAAAAATAGGAAAATTTATCAAAATACTAGCAACGATAATAATAGTTGTAGTAATAGTAATAACAAAATTATAATAATATGATGGTAGTAGTAGTAGTAAAAACATTTCATAAAAGTTTATACTATCTTTTCTTTTAAGAAACTTTCTCTTTTTTTTTTTAAAGGAAACTTAACTAATCGAATATGGCGAGCCAAAATTGGGAGTCAACACACACCGATGGGGATTATATCATCTATGTGAGCCCAACGACTAGTTCCATCAGGGTGTTTAGCTTATTTGGCCTATGTGTGTGATATTTCTAGTGAGACTACCTTTTGGACTCGTTACGACTACTACAAGTTTTTGGTAATGTCTTTTGGGCTTATTAATAACCCCGCTGCTTTCATGGATTTGATGACCCAAGTACTTAGGCCCTCCCTTGACTCCTATGTAATTTTGGTAGTTACCTTGCTTGGGTTGTAAATGTGTCCTAGTTTAGTAGTAGATTTCTTTTAGTAGTGGTTGACTTGGTTTGGTGGTCGTTGTGTTGATAGGTGTGGCCTTTTGGTTGGAGAGTAGGTTCTAATAGACTTATAGGTTGCCCTGGATTCATATTGTTCCCTTGATTTTGAAATTTAGAACTAGTAGCCTTTTATGTCAAGGATAGTGAATTAGAGCCAAGACGGGGGTGTCTTGTGGTTGTATTAGGCTCTAGGTTGCGAGTCAGTTAAAGGGTTGAGTTGCTTAAAAGATTTATCTTTAGGATAGGGTTAAATTAAGTTGTGGAGTTTTTAAGCTCGGGATTATGGAAGCTCTGTCTAGCATGTCAGTTAGTTACGATGTTAGTTGCTTAGAGTTGGCGTTGTTGGGTCATTACTACTCCTTTGACGAAGCCCGTCATTGCCTTCAACCTGGTATTCCTTGGTTTGCAATAAAGGGGTTAGCATGAAAGAGGGTGCCTCAACTCAAAATTATTATTTTTGTTATATTTGGTAGCTGCAATGTTAGTTGAGTGAAGTCAGTGTCGTGGGGTCACCTCCGAGCAGTTATTGTGTGTTTGTTGTTACTTGCATGGTTAGTAGATCTTGGATTGGAGAGGTTAACTTGATTTTCAGTGGAGGGTCAACTTATGGTCCTATAGTGTCAGTTCCTAGAAGTATCTTGGGTGATAGTAGGTCACTTAAGCGGAGTCCGATATAACATGGTCATTAGCGAGGTACTTAACTGTGAGGACAGGTTGGTTAGTTCAGGAAGTATTGTGTCAGCCTGAGTAAATGATTTAAGGGGAACAAGCATGATTTTGGGTTTTGATCTAAGTCAAATTCTTTGTGTTAATCGTTGTGGTTCTTCAACATTTAGAGATGGCGTAGGATTCATCAAAAGATGGTGAGATGAGGTTGATGGATGAGGTGTAGACTGCGTTGGGATTTTTCAGAACAGATAGGGATCGGCAAGATGCTTCTAAAAGGCAGAGATAATGAATTTTAGAGTTAATGTAGGTATTTTGGATGGTAGAACTGTTTGGGTTCTTTTGGGGTTCCATGTTTGTCAACTCGACAATTTTGGCATGGTTTTGATTTTCTCGGATGGTTCAAGTGATTTTAGGTATTTTTGGTATAGTTGGGGGTGTATGGTGAGGAAGAAGGATTTGGAAGAGTTTTATGATTTCTAAAGAAAGTTAGGTGTTTTCTTCCAAGTCAGAGTTCCATCTTGGCATTACTGGCTTCGTGGGAATGCCTGTGGCCTTAGTAGAGAACGTGAGACCAACATCCTCATCTTTTCATGCTTGAGACTGTGATTGCCCTTACTTTCGCAGACGAAAGCTTTTTTAGTAGTGGATGTTGTAATGACTCTCGCGGTCATTTTGCTTATACTACATTATTTATACCATTTAAAGTGTTCCTATAGCGACCCCAGGTCATTTATGACCTACTGGCACCGGTAGCTCGATTGCCTTGTTGTTCGTTAGGGAGTTGTACAATTTTTCATGTTTTAGAAGGCCTTATACCTTGAAATTTAGATTTTTGGGTAAAACACGAGTAAACAACCTTAGAACAGAATTTTGACAATTTTCTCAGTTCCGAAATTGCCAAATTAGGCAAATAGCATAGTCGGCTTGAGAACCAAGGCCTTTGGTGTGAGTTTGTATCGCGTTTTGCATTTTATCTTTAAAATTGGTCAACGATTGACTTTAGTGAATATTCTTGAAAAATGTACTTGAATAAAAATTTTAACAATGCGGTTAGTTTCGAAATATCGAGTTTGGTCTAGGACGACCTTTCGTTCAATTTTTGAGGTTTTTGAACTTATTCTGAACCCCTCAATAGAAATTGAATAAAAATGATTGTGAAAGTAGGACCCACAATCAGTCATAACGACCTCATATGGATCTTTCAACTACGTTATTGAATTCAGAATGTCAAATTTGCTAGGGTGCCGTGATCCATTTATGTGTACGAAGTTTCAAACCAATTTCAAATACCCCGTCAGAGAATTAACGTGAGGTTTATAAATGTGGGAATTTCAGCATTCAAAAAAAATGTTTTACAAGGTTTTGGAAGTTGATATCTTTGTCATTCTTGAGCCAATTTGTATGATTCAAAAGCCTAAGTTCAAGAAAATTTTGTGAGAAACGCGTTGGCGAGTTTGAAAACTTGATTAGAAGCTTCATTTGAGGAAAAAGTTCATTATTAACTGCTGCATTGTGAATTTTTGAAATGGATTTTTGGTTGATTTTTGAGTGTGATAACTTGGGAATTCGGAAACCATTTTTAGTAATGTTTGAGTTTAAATTGGGTGAAATTTCACAAGAATTGTCCTGGTGGTGTCGAAATTGATCGTAGATATTTCGTTCAAGATAAATATCATAATTTTACTACTGGTTCGGGTGAAATTTGGGATAGAATTCTAGGAAACTTTGGAGTTTGGTTTGAGGAGCTTTTTAGGTTCGAATTGAGTGATTCTTTGGTCGAAACTAGAGAGAGCTTTTGCGAAGAATGCACTTGTGGAGTCAAAAAGTGACTTGGGAACTTCGTTAGACGTGATAATTTCAGTTTTAACTGCTGCATTTCTATTTTTGGACTGAAAGTTGTGAATTTTTTGGAAACTCATAACTTGATCAATATAGGTCCAAATTGGGTGACTCAAAAACCTAGTTCATAGGTTTTTTTGGTGATCATTGTGCTGTGATTTGTTTTGGCTTTTAGAACTTCGTTGTTGATAATTTAGCTCCTATAGTTGCTGCCTTTTTTTGTAATTATCCAAAATTTTGGAATTTTTTTAGTATGATCATTTCTTGGTATTTCTTGGCCCGAATTGAGTTTCTAAATTATTAATTAAGCTGGGAGTGCTGTTTTGGACCAATTTTTGGGATCAATTATGAAATTTCAGACATGGATCTCATTTTTCCCATTTTAGGCTCCGAAATTGGTTCATCTTTGTTTTATGCGAATTTAGTGCCAAAACGATTATAATGACATCATGGATCTATTTTTGACAGCGCGACAATGTTCGAAGGTCATTCGAAAGAGAAAATCTTTGATGGAGTGAGTTAGAGCAAGTGCGATCGGCCTACAGGTAGACTATGAATTTCCTTCTTCTAGACTGAGCTGGACTATGTGAAATCATGTTGAATTAATTGAAATTTGAGCAGAGTAGCTTATTTATATGTCTTAAGTATTATAGTTCATAGTTTAGACCTTTATTGATATTTTTCGAGTAGTTGTGAGCAAGTATACTATCTTGTTATCTCTATTGTTAGTGGCACTATTTTCTTGTATTGATGGTATTCTGAAAACATGTTAGAGTTGTTAGAATATTGGGGACAGGTAGATTACTTGTATACCTTAGGACTAGTAGTATATTTTAGGCCTTTTTGAGGATTTTGGGGTTAATTGCAAGTATGTGGTTCCTGTTATTTCTTAGTAGCTCAATTATTAGTGTTGGTTCCTATTTTTTGGCAATGTAAAGCATGTTGGCCTTAATATAGGTGATGGAAACTTACTTTAGATGTCTCGACGTCGCGCTGGTAGGCTTAGGTCCTTGTAGAATGACATAGTAGACTAAAGTCTGTAGTTGGACCTTAGTTAGGCAGTAATTGTACTCTATGAACCTCATCATCCTTAATTCCCCAAAATTTGCAGTTAGACTCTATTTTTGAGTTTGATTTTAGTTTTGGTTGCGGACTCAACTTCGTTAGGTAAGGCAGTATGAGTCGATGGTTATGTTGACTCTGTTCGCTGGGTAAAGTTGTATGACTCGATGGTTATGTTTTCTTCATCTATTGAATAAGGAAGTATGACTCGATGGTTATGTTGACTCTATTCACTGGTTAAAATGGTATGACTCGATGGTTGTGTTGACTCCGTACGCTTTGTTGAGATACGTTGGTGATCTTAGACCTTGAGATCATCTTGCTTAAATCTGGTTGAAGCTCGAGGGGAGATAGTAGATTGTTTCTATATGGTGAAAAGATCCCAGATTTTATGCATGTACCTATGGACTTGATTCTTTATGTAAGGAGAAACCTTGGTGATTACTAGGCCCCTATGGATTAAAAAATTGATTATGCATCTCGTCTAGCTCTTTATTTAAGGCATCGAGGTTGAGGCCTCATTTTTACAAAATTATGATTACTTAGGCATCGAGGTTTGAGGCCTCATTTTTATAGAATTATGATTACCTAGGTATCGAGGTTCGAGGCCTTACTTTTATAGAATTATAATTACCTAGTCATTGAGGTTCGAGACTTTGCTTTTACAGAATCCTAGTCATTGAGGTTCGAGACTTTGCTTTTACAGAATCCTAGTCATTGAGGTTTGAGACTTTGCTTTTACAGAATCTTGATTTCTTAGGAATCGAGGAAAGCCTTGCTTTTAAAGAATTATGATTACCTAAACATCGGGGTTCGAGGCCTCGCTTTTATAGAATTATGATTACCTAGGCATCGGTGTTCGAGGCCTCGCTTTTACAAAATTATGATTACCTAGGTATCGAAGTTTGAGGCCTCAATTTTACAGAATTATGATTACCTAGGTATCAGGGTTTGAGGCCTCACTTTTATAGAATTATGATTACCTAGGCATTGGGGTTCGAGACCTCACTTTTACAAAATTACGATTACCTAGGCATCGGGGTTCGAGGTCTCACCTTCACAAATTTATGATTACCTAGAGCATCGGGATTCAAAGCCTTACTTCTCTTGATTTGGCCATTTGTGGGAAATATCAGTGTCCAAGGCCTTACCTCCACTATGTTAAGAAATTGGATGAGTATCCAGGGTTCCAGGCCCAACCTTGATCCCTAAAGTTGTCAATCCAGGAGAACCCTAGCTCATAACCATCTTAGTATAGATATTTTATGCACTCGGTGGGCTTATGGGGGTTCACTCAGGTTTTAATTTAAATTGCACATGTGTGTCCTGCCCAGATGTAGTTAGTGTAGATCTCTTATCTAGTTTAGCATGTTCTTAGTATGGTTCTTTCCTTGTTATAGATATTTTTATCAGACTCCTATTTAGGTTTGATTCATTTTCTTCATATAGTTTTTACTTATCTTTCTTAGTTGGACTATGATGCCTACTGAGTACCATTTTATCTAGTACTCATACTATACTTTGCATCTCTTTTCATGATGCAGGTCCGCACACCAGTCACTCCCCATCGGTGATTCACAACACAAATCCATAGAATCTACAGTTCCTCAAAAGGATTTTTCAGATCTCTCTACCAAAGTTGTGAATCTCTGATCTGCATTTGATAACCAATAGAAATTACTTCAAGATTTCATTACTAATGCATCTTTACACTCGGCGGCGGCAGAATCAGTCCGCCCTCATTCTATAGAGGTGTGTTTAACATAAATTGCTACTCCTGCAATAAAAATAACTATGCGCCACAAACCGGCAACCGTTGAGCTTTCTCATTTCGATGGTAAAAAACCAGAAGCTTAGGTATTTCAAGTAAAGAGATATTTTGAAATTTATGCTATTTCCCCTGCACATCAACTTTTGTTGGCTTCATTTTATCTTGACGATGAGGTCATTAAATGGTATCATTGGCTTTTTGCAATAAACAACTCATTGATTAGACACATTTTGCTGAGAAACTCTGTCAGCGCTTTCGTGAACAGAACTTGGAGGGACCTAAGGGGCGACTTGCAAAGCTCCGCCAACATTTGATGGTGGTTGAGTTTCAATCTAGTTTCAAAGCTATTGTGAATGAGATTGAAGACATCTCTGCGTCCTGGTTAGTCCAAATCTTTGTCTCAGGACTCCAGTTGGGTATTAAGACTGTTGTCCTTGTCCATAAATATAACATCTTAGAAGATGCCATGGAAAAAGACAATTTGCATGAATAACGACTTCAGTTAAAAAAAGGACCTGTCTGACCTGCCTTGTCTGGGTCATAACCCCTTCTTTTGCCTCCACCTAATACAACTGTGCACCAAAGTTCTTTTTCTTCTACGCCTAAAATTCCTCTCAAATGCCTCTCACCTTCTGATTTGCAACTTCGGCGAGAAAAAGGACTTTCCTACAACTGTGATGAGAAATTTATCCCTGGTCACAAGTGTAAGGCCCTTCCACAACTTTTATTGCTCGAGGATTCACCTTCTATAATTGACTCGCCTGATACTTTCTCTTCTGATGACATAATCACTCGTGAGAATCAGTGCTTAGAGGTTCAGAATCATTTCGCGATTTCCTACCATGCCTTGGTGGGTAGACACTCCTCCACATCTATCTGTTTCACTGGCCACTTAAGAGGCCAGTACTGGTGATGGTGGATAATGGCAGTACACACAATTTTGTGCAAAGTCGAATGGCTGATTTTCTTAATTTAAGTGTTACTCCTACCTTACCCTTTTCAATAGTGGTTGGAAGTGGGCAACAATTAAGGTGTAACAGTGTGGTTTGAGATGTTATTGTTACAGTTCAGGGTTATGATTTCATGATGGACTTGTATGTGCTTTCAATGCATGGGTTTGATGTAGTCTTTGGTGTAAGTTGGTTGCTAACCCTAGGACCTATATTAACGAACTATGCTACTCGACTCATGGAATTCAGCTTGCAGGAAACACCTATCAAATTGGTTGGATAAAATCCAATCGATGCTCAACCGATTCAATTACAGAATCTTCATCGTTTAATTGATACAGATGTTGTCTCTTCCTACTTTTGCTTGATGTTGGTTGCTACTGCCCCTCCTAAACCACACGACAAACCACCTGATTTATCTAGCCTGCTCCGCCATTACTCGGATATATTTCAGCCACCCCAGGGGTTGCCGCCTGTTCGGCCTCAAGATCGTTCCATCTATTTCTCTCAAGTATCTAGGACAGTCAATGTACGTCCATATCGTTATCCATACTTTCATAAACAAGTTATGGAAAGATTTGTGATAGAAATGTTGGCTAGTGGGATTATGCATCATAGTACTAGTCCTTTTTCTTCTCCTGTATTACTAGTCCGCAAGAAGGATGGTAGTTGGCACTTTTGTGTTGATTATCGAGCTCTTAATGCCATTACTATGCGTGATCAATTCCCAATCCCCACTGTTGATGAATTATTTGATGAATTACATGGCTCCCAATCTTTTTCTAAGTTGGATTTGCTATCTGGTTTTCATCAGATTCATGTACACCCTGAGGATGTTCCAAAAACCATAGTTCGCACTCATGAAGGTCACTATGAGTTTTTGTTCATGCCTTTTGGTTTGCTCAATACCCCTCCACCTTTCGGGCAACCATGAATACTATATTCAGACTATATCTCACGCGTTTTGTACTTGTTTTCTATGATGACATATTGGTTTACAGCCCAACTTGGGCCTTGCATTTGGAGCATTTGGCCTTGGTTCTTCAGCTATTGTGGGATCACCACTTGGTTGCAAAATGGTCTAAATGTTCTTTTGGGCAGCAACATATTGACTATTTGGGTCATGTGATATCTGGTCGTGGGCTAACTTTTGATCCAACCAAAATTGATGCCATTCAACAATGGCTTGTTCCACATAATGTAAAAGTTGTTCAAAGTTTCTTAGGTCGTACAGGGTATTATCAACGATTCATTCAACATTATGCAACCATAGCTGACCCACTTATTGATTTACTCCTCCATGAGCCCTTTATATGGATAGATTTGACCCAAAAGGCCTTTGATATGTTAAAACACCTCCTCAGTAGCACACCTGAATTAGCGTTGCCGAATTTTGCTCAGGACTTTACATTGGAGACTGAGGCGTCTGGTGTAGGAATTGGAGCGGTGTTGTCTCAAGGTGGTCACCCCATTGCCTATTATAGCCAAAAATTGAGTTCTCGTATGCAGAAGACCCCTACTTATCATTGAGAGGTGTTTGCTACTACTCAGTCTGTTGCCAAGTGGAGACTATTTATTGGGTCATCATTTCACATTTATTACCGACCAACAGTCCCTTAAGAATCTGACGGAGTAGACTATTCAAACGTTTGAGCAGCAAAAATGGTTAGGTAAGCTCGTTGGTTATGACGTTAAGATTATTTATAGGTCCAGGAAGCAGAATCAAGTTGTTGATACCTTGTCACGCCCTCTAGAGGCCTTCTTTAAGGCCATCATTGTTTGAATATGTTCTTGGGTTGATGAACTACATGTAGCTACCAAAACTCACCATGAGTTATTGGAGATACAACAGGGCATACAAAATAATCCGGAGGAGTTCAAGGATTATATCTTCCGAGAAGAGCTCATATTTTTCAGGGGGTGTTTGGTTATTCCTAGTGATTGTTCCATACACAATTAGTTGCTTGAAGAACTTCATTCATCGCCATTAGGGGGACATGCTAAGGTTGCTCCCACCTTTCATAGAGTGTCTTCCATTTTTTACTGGAAGAATATGTGCAAGGATGTCAAGAACTTTGTAACTGTTTGACAAACTTGCTAACAAATGAAGGATATCCACCATGCTTCAACTGGACTCTTGTAACCCTTACCTATTCCAAAAATGGTCTTTGAGGAGATTGTGATGGACTTCATCACTTGCTTGCTGAGCTCAAAAGGTATGGGTACAGTCATGACTATTATTGATCGATTATCAGAGTATGGGTATTTTATTCCTTTATCGGCTTCTTTCTCTGCCCAATTTGTTGTGATGGCCTTTATTTCTAATGTTATCTAACTTCATGGTCCTCCAAGAGTCAACTGATAGGGATCCGAGGTTCCTTCAATCTTTCTGGAAAGAAATATATAAGATGCAAGGTACTACCCTTGCTATGAGTACAACCTACCACCCATAAATAGATGGACAATCAGAGGCTTTGAATAAGTGTATTGAGCAGTACTTGCATTGTTTTATTATGGATAATCCTCAGGAATGGGTGTCATTGTTACCGTGGGTAGAATTTTGGTACAACATTGCTCTCCAAACTTCAGCTAGCCTAACTCCCTTCCAGGTTTTATATGGATGAGAACCTCCTACCATTGCTAGGTATATACTAGGAAGTTCTATCGATGACTTGGTGCAAAAATATGTGTCAGACGTGATGAAGTCTTAGTTGTTCTTAGCTCAACATCGTATGAAATCCCTAGCGGATAGGGGTAGATCCGATGTTCAATTGCAAATCGGAGATTAGAAATATGTTAAGTTGAAACCATATAGACAACATTCTATGAGGTTATAGAAACACCACAAGTTGGGTCGCTGATATGTTGGGCCCTTTCGCGTGATCAAGAAAATTGAAAAGGTGGCTTATAAGTTAGAATTGCCTTCTACTTCACACCTTCATCTTGTGTTCCACGTTTCTCTGTTAAAATGTTGTGAGGGTTTTCTAAAGGAACAAGTAACTCCTATTCTTGATAGTGCTACTAATGAACAATCTAACTTGAACCTTGCAGACAAGGTTCTCAATTCAGGTGGGGGTAATGTTATGAATTCTGATAACGAGTTTGGCCTAGATTTAATTGAAGACGTCCTTGGGCTTGAGACCATGCTAAGAAGGAGTAAACGAACAAAAACTCCCAGTACAAGATTGGCAGATTTCGTCTAGAAGGAAAGACTCAGTATGTGAGTAGTCTAGAAGGAAATAAAATTATTACATACAACAAATAAGATGCTAAGAATCGGCAAGCGGTGAATTATTAGTAATTGTCTTCTCTCCCTTCCTCCTTCTGCCTTAAATCTCCCATCTCCCTTCTTTATATCATTATTGTCTTTCTTATTCTCTTTTGTTGAAGCTTCATAAGTTGTAATAGTGGTTTACTTATTCAATCAAGGAATCCATTCCAATCTTTATATTATCATACTATTATAGTTAAGGACTTCTTCCAAGGTTTATGGAAGGTTATTAAATGATATTTTTCATGGAAAAAGAAGTCTTATGAAAAGATCTATATTTCCTATTGATTTATGAAAGTTCTTAATAAATGATTGTCTAATGGTGGAGGATCTCCCACCTAGTTAATGAATGATTGATGGTGGAGGATCTCCCATCTAGTTAAGGAGTAATGAGCTATCCTAAGATTATGACTTTATAATATCAATGGGTTAGAAATTAGATAAATTGCCCTCCCACATGACTTGGAATGATTTTAATGATATGACTTTATGACTTTTGATTTTCTACTCTTGTGAGAGTAGTACTACCTAGTATCGAGTTGAACTAGAGGTGAATACCCAAGTCCCAAAACTGCAAGCCATCGTAGGTAATAGGATTAGAGGAAATTACCCAAATCCCTAAAAGGTGAGCACCCTAAAAATAAGGGCTTGAGGTGAGTACCCGAGTCCAAGAACTAGAGGTGAATACCCAAGTCCCAAAACTGCAGGCCACCGTAGGTAAAAGGATTAGAGGAAATTACCCAAATCCCTAAAAGGTGAGCACCCTAAAAATAAAGGCTTGAGGTGAGTACCCGAGTCCAAGAACTAGAGGTGAGTACCCAGTTCACACAAGGCTTAGTGGATCCACTTAGGCCTTAGGAGGTTCACCTTGGCAAGTGACTTCCCCCTTTTCTTTGGTGTAGGGGTAGCATCAGAATTCCATGAATTGGCTCACATAGTTTATGTCAATTATGGTCTCTCTCACATACGCTCACGTTCTTCCCACATATGTATATGCTATGTTATGAGATTATGTTTACCTTCCACGCATGTTTTAATTAAGGCATTGATCATTCATGTCGTATTGAGCTTATAACTTTTATATATGATTGTGCATCTTGTCTATTATGACTTATGATCTCTTGTTGCATTGCATCCACATACTTATACATTTCAAGTACTAACACATACTTTTTGCCTATATGATCTAACAATGTAGGGACCGGAGCTCCTATCCATCCACCTTCTCATGGCTAGTATAATTTCTTAAAGACTTGCTTGTGGTGAGTCTTCCATTTTCGGGACAACATCCATTTTCTATCTTGCTTATGATAAGACTTTGCTACTTTGTTATTTACTTTTGAGGGTGAGCCCGGGACATGTCTTGTCCCTTGTCCCATCTATGACTTAGAGGTATTGTTGGATAATATTTTATGTATGACTCATGTTGTCACGACCTAAGCCTAGGGCCTAGACGTGACATGACGAATGAGGAACCTGAAGGAACCCCAAACAAGCCTCTCAAACTTGTC
>JBCEWC010015025.1:0-13996 GCA_038996855.1 Solanum aculeatissimum
TTCTACATAACCTATTCTAGGCAACTATTTAGAAAAATAATAAAAATATAATAAGTAAATTACCGAGTCAGTCCAAGTCTTTCCAGTTGTGACCATGATGTCAAACCAGTCCATTAAATCGACCACTTCAACCCAAAAATTAAACGGAGGATTTATCTTGTTGGACATGACAGTAAAGGCGCTAATTTTCCTAAGAAAGCAATATAAATGAGTAAATAATAAATGTAATTAATTAAATTAAATTAAAAAAATATAGACAAACCTGCCACATTTTTCGATAATCTGTCTTTAATCCACTTCTTGAAACGGTCAATCAATTTCGAATCAACTTCAAATTCATGATACCCCACAAAAGGGTGCTTGACCTCAAATATGACCGGTGAGTTATCTGATTTACTTGCAGAACTACTTAAGTCAGTATACGGTGATTGTCCAAACTTCTCAGGAACCTTTGTTCGAGCACGTTGCCTTGGTGTCAAGTATGGCATTTTATTTTCTAAGGCAACAATTTGAGACTCTCTAAAATCAGGTAGTTCAAAGTCATCCAACGTAGGAGTCTTATGTGTAGATTCTGTTGGTTCAGCTAGTACTTGAAAATTGGGTTTAAGAAGTTATTGAGAAACTCATTAGTTGCACTATTATTAATTAAGATTGATCGTTTTTATAAGTAAACACTAACCATCAACTGGCACAGAAGGATTGTCACTGTATTGTTCACCTTGGTCATTCACTGGAATATCGAGAATGGGATAATCAAAACTGACATCTGCTTCTACAACAACTGGAATGTCAGCGTCACCAACCTAGACACAAGAAATGAAAGATACGTATCACATTAATTTTTGAACATAAAATAAAAAAAATTATAAAAAATAATATTATATACACAACAAAACGATTTAAAAAATACATGTATAGTGTAAAAAATATGTTAAGGCACAGAAAAAAAGATAGTTATAACCAAATAGTATACCATTTTGAAAATCGAATAGTATAGTGAAGATAGAGATCAAACTAAATGTGCAGCCATAAAAAAATAACCCAACACAAAAATAAAGACATTGCTACAAAAAAATAGAAAAACAACAATTCTGAATACCATTAAAAAGAAAAATGATTTATTACCAATATCAATACCATTGTTCACAAAAAGTGAATCTACACTACACACCAATATGGTGACCAACTGTGTAACCCTTGATAACAAACTATTAGTACAACTAATGATATCATCAAAACATATAGACCACCAAACAAGGAAACATTTATAGTGTGAACAACCAATCAGAAAATCAATGAAGAGGCGCAATATTCACCATGCTGGATGTCACCCAGTACATCATTAACTAGTGTAACTAATCACTATCAAAACAAACAATGAAACCACCAACAATCACACCAGAATGATGAGCCTCGAACCGAACAATATTGTGCACAAAAAAAATCAAAACACTACACAAATATTTCAACCAAAAAAAAAAACTAATCAACAGTAACAAACTATATTGACGATTAAAAAATGTAATATTAACCATACTGAATACCATAGTGCATTTCAAACTTTATATCGAAAATACCAATAAAAGGAACACAACATGCGCCATCCCAAAAACCTATCTTTAATGTTATTATGTAGTGTAATTAACATCCACAATTTCACAATATAACAACGAAACCAAAAGTAAGAAAATATGTGATACCAGTTAGAATACATTCTGCACAAACTTATATTTAAATAGTTGCAACACCCTATACATGAATTCCTATGATACCTTCTGTGAACCAATTCCTTGATTCTTTTCTCTTCCACTTTGTATCAACTTAATCTCATTAAGTACATTTTTTAAACATTCATCCATGTAAGTTTTTAGTTCACCAATTTGCACTTCAACCTTGACCTCTAACACTTTGAAGTCATTGCGCACCTAACAAAAATAGTAAAAAAAAAAATAGATTATCAATTAAAAAAATATGAAAACTTGGCAAATTATAAATTTAAAATATACTAACCAACATCAAGTCCCCAACAAGCTTTTTTAAATTTCGGGTAACAACATCATCATTGCCCTCATCACTAGAATGTGAATCATTGGTATACACAACATTGACATCATGAAACTGCTCCACTTCAAACGCAGCCAAATCATCTGGAGTAAAAGAAAAATCTTGAAACTTATACTACAAATATAACAAAATAGATTTAAAAAAACTTAATATGAATAAAGATTAAGAATAACCCAAAGAAAATAATTTAATAAGCACTACCTGATTGTCGTACCGCCTAAACATCCCTCTCAAAAGCTTATTAAAAAACAACCTATTGTTTGATGTTGTCCAATTAAATAGCCGAGGAATGCGGTGTTCTTTTCGAACAGCAATAGCAGGATCAACTTTGTTACAACACTCATAAAATCACATTTGCAGTGTCAATGGAAAACCAGAAAATTTAACATAATCTGGATCTTCAACAAGTTGACCAACCAAGGAATCCCTCAAATCAAAAAAAGATCGTCTACCCTATGGGTATGTTGTATATCGTCCAAATTCAACCAATAAAAAGTGATCTAACGGAACAAAATGTTTCTTGGGGGGGGGATGACAGAATGTATATACTGATGAAGTAAATCACAGCAATATTAAACACATCCTCAGTCTCAAATAAACTTGCCTTAAAGGCACTAATAAAGTGGTATTTTTCTACACCCTTATCGCATGCCATTGGGAAGTATCTCTCAACAAGCTTTGATTTCCCAATCAAATCATGGGTGTAATCATCCACTGTGCCACATTTCAACCCAGTAACAACCTTAAATTCCCTAAGACCAAATCTTAGCTCTTTGCCATTAAAATTAAATACCAACACTTCACCAATATGATCCTTGTTCTTCAGATGATGAACCAAAGCTCTAATGAATTGTGATTGCACATTCAAAGGTGGCAATTGAAATAAATACCCAAATGGACCACTTTTAAACAAATCAAGCATATTGTACTTTGATAAAAACTCAGTAATTTCATCAAACACATTACTATTAACATATGAGCACCACCGAGACAGTTTCTGATCATTCTGAAATGGTTTAGAAAAAAAAAACTAGGTTGTAATAAACTAAAAAAATTAACAAAAAAATATCCAGACTAAAATACACATAAAAAAATCTAACAAAATACCTTTGGGTCGTCTTTCAACTTCTTAGTTCTTCTCTTGCAAGGTTTGTTTTTGGGGGACTCGAAAACATTCTTGTCTTTATTTGCAATAGATTTCTAACCGAAAAAATATATATTAAAAATAAAGGATTCACTCATTTAGAAGTAAACACACATTTTAACCAACAAAATACCTTGGGATTGTCAGGAGTGGAGGAATTCATCCCTTTGATAATCTTGGATCTTTTGAAAATTGAAATTTCGTCCTCGAAATCACTATCATGGGGCAAATTTCTCTTATGCATGGGCTCCTTACCCTTCCTTTTGGCACTTACATTAACCTTGCTCTTGCTAAAACTAATATTCATGCATTGATCCTTCTCTGTGTTAACACCAATCGGGTCCTTTTTTTGAGGGGATGGGGTGTTAACAGTCGGATCAAAGACAGGTCTAGATGAACAATGTGGAGTGCTATCAATCGAAATAACATTACTTTGCAACCTTGGGCTTTTCCTAGTAGGGGTGACCTCCATAGTTGTTTCCTTTCACTTCTGACAAAAAAATCCATAAAACGAAAAAATAATCTTAAAAAAAATACACACTTATAACACATATAACATCATTCAAACAAATAAAACTTTTGTTTGAATACAAAAAAAAAATCTCGTTGAAATTACCTGGAATGTAGAAAGAAAAGTGATAAACAGAAGAACAAAACTTGATCCTTTGTTCTTCCCTTCTACTTGAATATACCCTTACTCTTCCCTTCAACTTCCGCAAATGACTACCGAATATCGAAAAAATTTATATAAAAAAAAAACACAATATACAATTATTCAAACAAACAAAATTTTTATTTTAATACAAGAAAAAAAAAGATGGGTTGAGTTACCTGGATAAAAGGCGGTGGAAAGAAAAATGAAGAAGAAGAAAGAACTTTGTTTAAAGTTGGTTTTTGAATCAAAAACTGAAAAGTTAAATAGGAAAATGGGGAGACGAGCCAGCTAAGGCTGTGGCGCGTCAGCCTATGGGTTGAAATGTCATATCAATTAATGGCTTGGGAAAGACAAATTGGAATAAAAAAATATTTAATCAATAAAGGTACAAAAACTTTAATTGAATAAAATGGTATATTTTGATAAATATTTTGTTACTTTAGTAAATAAAAAAGATCTAGTAATTTATAGTGTTAAAGTGTCTACTTTTGTAATTTTTCCATAAATAAATGACTTTTCAGATTGGGATTAAATGAACATTAAGGATGCATTTTATTTTAAAAAATGAAAAATAATAAAAACTTAATTTTGTATCAGATGTATAGAAATGTAAATAAAAACTTAATTCTGTAAATATTCTTGAGAGTTGACATAATTGGTAATATAAGCTCTTAAAGTGTACATTCTTACCGTTTTTCCATTATTAAATAGTGAAATAATAAGTAATTGTTTGAAAAATATAAATTAGATTAGTATATAAGATATGAATATTTGTATAATTATAGGATGACAAAATTTAATTTAAAACACATATATGTGAAGTTCAAACTGCACTCACAATATGCCAACTTCATGTATTTGACTTTTAAGTTGCCTCCAACTTCAGATCCGTATTATGTCTATAGTTTGAAATATTAGTTTAAGTGAATATTCTCAACTTTAATTTTACGAATTAGAAATTGATATTGATATAGAGTTAATTATTCAAATTTTATAAACTTGATCTAGTCATGTCTTGAATCAAAATTGTAAATACAACTTATCGAGCTTATAGGGGCTCAAATAAATTGTTGTTTGTACCAGCTGAGTTTATGAGGGCCTAATCAAGCTATTATTTGATTGTTATAGTATGATTTGTGTCTGGAATTATTAGCTTGATGATTATTTTCGACTCTTCTTCTCAAGTAACTTTGGTACCAAATGATCATACCAATTAGTTTGATTCAGTTAAGTTGACAATTAATTCAGTTATAGTTGTATGATTTAAGTCATGAACATGTAAGTACATCTTGACTAACCTCTAACTCTTAATCTGAATATATATTATCAATTCAACTTTTTATAGATTTAGAAGGCGATAAGAATCTTCATATTATTTTTGGCTTTCTTATCTATATTTACATTAAGTATTTTATAAAACCTACTCTGTTATTATTTTGAGTTCTAGCATATTGACTAGCCTCACATAATATCCAACATGTGAGTAAAAGTACCTTAATGGGACTAGTATGGTTAATGCTGACTCAGCCATGAATTGTTTGAGTAGAAATGGAACAAATGAATTACATCCACGTGGGAAGTAGCTGGACATTATTGGCATATTCTTATTTGGCAATAATCTAATTAGCCACTAAGGACAGTGTCATTCACATGTTACTTATTATGTCATTAATAATGAAGACACGGCTATACATGAATTATTTATCCTAAAAAAATAATTTTATCTTTGATCAGTTCAAATTTACATTTCTAATATTCATATTTTGTTTTAGATAAAATAATGCACGAATTTATGCATAATATAGTGTTAGTATTATCAGCAACAACGAGAATTATTTGTCCTATATTACCATTCAAACATGTATTATCTTTTACCATCAACCAAACGAGTACCATAGAATTAGAGTTATTGGAGAGATTGTTCACATCAAGAACTACGTGACAAACCCTTAACTCTTTGGAATAATTCTTAGTTGTCATCACATATGAAAATTGCTATACTTCCTAAAGCTGTCATGTTTTAGTAATAGTGTTGGTAGGGGGATGAATATGATGGGTTTATCTATAATTGAAAATTTTGAGTCTGAGTCCATTAAAGAGCATCTCTCCTTAGATGGAAATTTTATGCAATGCATACTAAAATCAGTAGAAGACCTAAGACAGAATGAAAAACAAAACAGAGAGGAGCTATAGTACTAGTACACCAATCTTTTCTTCATTTATTCATTAATCAATCAAGAAGAGGCAAAGAAAGATAAGGAAATCATTACCTTTTCTTTGGAGAATAACTGTAGATGAATAGGAGAAGATGGACCAAAATGAAGCGCAATAATTGCAGTCACATCCATAACTGGCTCAATATTAATGTTATGATGATATAATAGTCCAATTTTTTAATAGAATCTCATTTTGTGAAGAAAACATCGCATACGTTAATTATGTGCAAATTTCAATCTCTTAAAAAAGAAATTTCATAGTTTTATTTTTTCTTTTATTTATAGACTGACAAAAGCTTTTTTTACTTGGACTTCTTAGTAAGTAAATTAAATAAAAAGACAAATACTTATTCTCATCTATTGGGTGTCTACATAACTTATCATGGTTTGATTTAATAAAGTAAAAATATATATTACTGTAATTAGCTATTGTTAAGTGATAGTTGTGTATGTTCACACTTATGTCATGTATTTCTTTGATTTGACATAAATATCCAACACAAATAAGTTGTTACACAAAATTAAAGAACTTTATATTTTCAATTAATGTCAAATATAAACCTATATTCAAGAGATATATATATACGGATACAAGAAGTTGCAATTATAATAACATCAACCTAAAGTTGGCCTCCTAAATTTTAATTATTTTTGCAGGAAAAAAGGGGAAATAATTAGGACTGACAGTTTTTTGCACAAAACCATACAATTATTGGATTCTAGTAATAATATACATGTCCCTCATTGGACGATTCATGGAATCAACTTTTTTTTAATAAAGGAGAGGTTGCTATTGGCATTTGCAAAGTCAATGGAAGCATATGGTTTGAATTGATAACTAAGGTGGGCTTTATTTAAATGTCATAATGAATAATATAAAAAAAGATCGTGATAGAGAAGAAAAAAGAGTTAAATGAAGAAGACGACACCAAACATACTCATTATGGTGTATGCCAATTTCACATAACAGCTTTTCCTATGGTGGGATAAAAGGAGCATAGTGCATCTATGATTGAATTAAAGTTTCATCATGCACGCTTCAAAATATTCAAATAAAATTATATTGTTGTTTTATTTTTATTTGTTGGAAGTATGTTATTGTTAAAGCATCAAATGAAATGATCGGTAGCCTACAAATATCATCACAATCTTGATAATTACTCTCTTTGTCTCATATTATATGATTACTTTTCATTTAACTCATCTTTTTTAGATAATTAATAATAATAAGATTCGAACTTACTCTATTTTATTTGTTTTAATATTTTATATTATATTGAAGTGTGTGATCGATTTAAGTGAAATATTCAAAATAGCATGATTTATGTACTAATTACTCTTCAACATTACTATCATCCGTCTCAAATATAATTGAGACTCATTTGTCTCTTGTCAACGTATAAAATGAATTTTGCGAACGATAAAATGAAGTGGTGCCCCAATTGGACCACATTTCCCAAACATACAATGTAGCACGTCGGTGGACGTTTTCATTTATGTCTTTTATTTACAAGTGAATTTAAATAAATTATAATATCAGAGTTCATTAAGTTATAAGCAGGCTGAGCTAGCTTGTTAAAGTTAAATATAATACATACAAAATAATTTTTTTTTAATTAAAAGTCAAAATTATGTGGATTAAAATATTTTCCGTTTATCTGGAAAGAAGGTCCATTCCAATTTCCAGAACGGGTTTGAGACAAATCAGTATAAAAAGTAATTTTAGAGTGGTGTGTAATCCTTCACTATTTAGTGTTCTTGTTTGAGGTAAAAAAAAAAAAAGTAGCTTCAAATTGTTTCATTTAATATATACTAACATCAATACTATCACGTATCCTTTCTATATTCATGTATGCTTTAATTTTTTGTGATCTATAATCATTTAACTATCAAGAAGAGATCTTTATTTTTAATTTTAATTTAAAGTCGTCTTTGTTAGGATGAGTTTTAGACCCCAATGTAAAATTTTAGTATAAGTTTTAGAAATTCTATAGTGTAAATTTTACTGTGCAAATTTGAATTTAATTGAATTTCAATACGAACACAGAATAAGAAATTAAAAAACTAATAGAAAAAATATAATTGTATATAGAGAATAATACAACCGTATATGTTTCTAGTTAATACAAAAATTGCTCCAAATTGATTTCTTTATTGCACTTTGCACATTACAAACAGGTCAACTCTCCATTTGTCTATTTCATTTTTTGTTTTTAGTGTTTCTCTTTTTAAAATTCACCCCTACTACTTGCCACCCTAAGTCTATCATACGAGCATGACATTTGATGTCACTTAAAGCAAATTTTTCCCCCAATATATCAATTGTTTTATTATTAACGTTAATATTTTTATTCTTCAAATATGTAATCATTTATTTATAAAATCAATTTCATCACTGTTTGCCAACCTAGCCAAGTCTATTTTACGAGCATGGAATTTTTGTGTATAAATACTTGTACCTGGTCCTCCATTTTTCAAAGCAAAATAAACCATAGCCATTCCTCATTTCTTCTGAAGCTTTTATTTGCCTTTCATTTATCATTTGATCAGAAAATAAAATGGCGAAAATTGCTGTTGGAAGTATCCGCGAGGCTATTCAGCCTGATTGCATCCTAGCTCTCATTGTTGAGTTTATTTGCACTTTTCTCTTTGTTTTCGCTGGTGTTGGATCTGCCATGGCTGCAAGTAAGTTGCATCAATCAATTATGCCTCTTTCTCTTCCCCAGATCCCGCGCATTTAGATGCCTTATTGAGTAGTACTTTTTTTCATTTAAAGTTTAACTTGAGTATAGAGTTTTAAGATTTTTTTTTTCAATTTTATGGTTCTAAATTAAAATTATGTCAAATGTTTCAGGTAGAAAATTAAAATTAAAGTGTTATAAAAAAAAAAAGGAGTTCATTTAAAAAGGAAGTACCTAAGTCCTTTTTTCATAGATGGTCATCAAATGGTTTGGTAATTGTAGTATATTTGAATGAAAACAGATAAGCTAAATGGAGATCCACTAGTGAGCTTATTTTTTGTGGCAATGGCACACGCATTGGTGGTGGCTGTGACTATCTCAGCTGGTTTCCGTATTTCTGGTGGGCACCTCAACCCTGCTGTCACACTTGGACTTTGTATGGGTGGTCATATCACTGTTTTTAGATCAATCCTCTACTGGATTGACCAGTTACTTGCATCTGTTGCTGCTTGTGCTTTGCTCAATTACCTCACCGACGGAATGGTAACAACTGCTCTTTCCTTTTAAATTTTGTTAATGATTGGAGTTTGATTCGGCATGAAGTTGAAAAAGAAAGAAAATTCCCCTATTTCCTGTTGCCCTTTTCACATTAATTAGAAAAATGAATTGATATATTTTATGGAATATGTGAGAGGTTGCGTTTAGTTGTATGTTGATCTTCTCCTTTTTGTAGATCACCCCAGTTCACACCCTAGCAAAGGGAATGAGTTATGGACAAGGGTTCATGATGGAGGTGATTTTGACCTTTTCTTTGTTGTTCACTGTCTACACCACAATTGTGGACCCCAAGAAGGGAATTCTTGAAGGGATGGGCCCACTTCTAACTGGGCTTGTTGTTGGGGCCAATATCATGGCTGGAGGGCCTTTTTCAGGAGCTTCAATGAACCCAGCAAGGTCATTTGGGCCAGCTTTTGTTAGTGGAATATGGACTGACCACTGGGTTTACTGGATTGGGCCTTTGATTGGTGGTGGCCTTGCTGGCCTTATCTGTGAAAACTTTTTCATTGTTAGGTCTCATGTTCCTCTTCCAAGTCAAGAGACTTTCTAGGTTTTGTAACAAAGGGTCTCTTGTATGTAGTTTTGGAGTGGCTTTAGAAGTCTACTCTGCCTTGCTATGCATCTAAGTTTATCACTTTCTATGAAATTGTGCACCAACTTTGTAACTTAAGGGAATCTCAGATCTCTCTCGACGCGAGGAACTTCTCATTTTAAAACGCAATTTCTTTTCTAAGAAAGAGATCATAATTCTTTATGACGCTTTCAACCCGCCGAAATGAAAGGCTTTGCACTGTACCCAACTGGTGAATCTCCTTCAGGTGCAAAGCGTAAGTCCTTTCATTAAGCACTCTCCCTTTGGGAAAAAATGCTACACCCGCTCCGATATTTTCCCATGTTTTTATATTTTCATTGCGAATCTAAAGTACTAAACGAAGAGGCAGGAGCCTAAAGTAGCTACATTTTGTTTGGTGGAGTGAGAGAAACAAAAGGGCATGTAACATATCCTATTAAATATTCCAGATTAATGTTTGGCTTACAAATCATATCTATATGCCGTTGTTATTCTATTATTGAAATAATCGAGCTATTTTGGTAACAATAAGGGACAAATGAAATTTATTTTTTCTTTTTACAGAGAGTAAATTTGAATCTTTTCTCATTGTTTAATTATCTATACTTAGTGACTCTTAATGGATGTTAAGGATCGTTTGGTGTGAAGGAGAAGTAAAAATAAACTCTCAGGATTAAAATATAGTGGTCCTTAAATTGATGTTTGGTTGACAAATTCGAGATAACTTATTCGGGAACTAATAAATAGTACCGGGATAAGTTATCCCTTTTCTTTGGGGGTATACTAATCCTGGGATAACTTATCTCGGGATAAAAAGGATAAATGACAAACTTATCCTTTTAAACCTTTTTTATATCTCATTTTTTGTATATATATATTTATATATGTATATTTACATTATTTTTTATACAATATATAATAACATTCACAATCTTCACACTTTATTTTTATGATACTTTTTTAGTCCTCAAATAGAACATAACAAGATAATGAATCTTCAAGGATCTGCAGAAGGGACAAACAACTACCTCTCAAGAAATCCTGAAGCTCGATCCTGATACTGAAAATCTAACAAGAGGGATTGGGCTCACAACCTATAAAAATGTAGTAAGGGGTGAGCACCAAACAACAGACACTTAACAAAAAAATTTAAACACAAGTAAAGAATATTGAACAAAATACTCCTTCCACACTAACTACATACCGCCGAACTACACATCTGCACTCAGAAAAGTCCCAGCACAATAACAACAATATATGTATGTATGTATGTATGTATGTATGTATGTATGTATGTATGTATGTATGTATGCATGCATGTATGTGTGTGTGTATGTATGTATGTATGTATGTGTATGTATGTGTATGTATGTATGTATGTATGTATATATATAAGAACTTTTCAACAATATCCCCAACAACTGTCATAAGGTATAGCTCAGATATATATAAGGAATGTACTAATATACGGCTCAGTTATGCAATAGATATCTCAAGATAGTTTCAAATACTCATCAGATATACTCCAAGCATAATTATCTCATAATCCAATCTCGAAAATCAAATCGAATCAAATCACAATCACAAAGTAGAATGATATGAAATGTAATGGAATGATATGAAATAAAATAAATTGATGCAATATCAAATAATCATAATATATGTATGTCCTACGATACACATCCGCTGAAGTCATCAGTCCAAACTCATGGGGGACATATCTATCCATGTACCTGTCCTAGCTCGTAAGGCCCGTTTCTTGTATAATCAATGTCTCATATCAGTGTCACATGCCATGGCCGTGTGGCCTGTCCCTATTTCTATTTAGTGATCCACAATTTCACATTCGTATAACATAAGGGTTTCTCAATATCAAACCACAAGTCAATACATATCAATCTATAACATTCACCTTCTCATTGTAAAGAAAATTCACAATCAAACCAAATTCTCACAATTCACCAAGTTCAACTTAGCCAACAACGATTACCCAATCATTTTAAGCACAAGTAAGAAAAATATAGTGTTCAAGTAAGCTTAACAAGGTTTAGGAATCCACTTACCTCAAACAATAGCCAAATCAAGCAAAAAAATGGGGTTTTTCTCCTTAAATTCACACTCGAGACATCACAATCTAGGCAAATACGGATTCACAATCTCAATATGAAGCCAATGACACTAAAATTAAGCAATTTAGGTGAAAAAGATAAAAATAGTCCAAAAATCTCATACTGAAAAAGGTTTTTGGAATCTGAAAACTATTATATGAAAATATTTCCCATGTAATAAGGAATCTAATGGTGAAAATCGTTTCGAAAATGGAGTTGAAATGAACTCATAATCACTATTTTTTAATAAAAAATCACTATCCGGAAAAATCCCAATTTCTCTAATTAAAAATTCTCAATTTCATGTTAAATTCACAAATTAATCAATGGGAATTGAAAAAACAAGTTACCCAGTGGTCTTGTCTTGAAAATCTTTGTAAAATCTCTCTGAAATGGAGCTTGGAATATTAAAAATGGTGAAAAAAGGTGAAACTCGTCGCTTTAAAACATTAAAAGTATTTCAGGATATTTAATACTCCGCGAACGCGGGATGAGGTCCGCAAACATGGAGGGAAACTTCAAACAAGCCTCCATGAAAGCGGGGTGGGCCCACGAACACGAAGAGAATTCCAGACAAACTTCGGGGAATGCGGGGTAGGGCTTGCGAACGCAGAGTGCATAGCAAATAGATTTCTGCGAATGTTGTGGTCAATCCCGCGAACGCGGAGCACAATTTGGACTTCACTAGATTGTAATCCAACAACTATTTAGGAAACTTAGAACGGACTCTCGGGGTTCGTTCAGAACCCGATACACACAAATCAGACATGTAACTCTGCCAAAAATGACGTTTCAAACTCAATGTAATTATCAAAATTTAATTTTGAGGTCTTTTTGACCCATAATCCGATAAAGCTCATTAAAACTAGTCAAAAACTCAAATATCCAAAATAACCTTAGAAACTCTAAAAATTATAATGAGACCATTTCTAGCATTAATTTTACCATCCGGAACCGCTGGAATAGTTAAAATTTTGATTTAAACTTTCGAACTCCAAATGTTGACCAAAGTCAAACTATGATCCAAATTCAACTAAAATTACAACTTTGGGTCCAGAATCTTTATTTTAAGTGCAAATTCAGTTCTGTTAGTTCTCCTAGACCAGATTTCCCATTCTAGAGCTAATCGAATCGCTAAAATCGCATTGTGACACCTGAAACTCAAGATGACCTCAAAACTCGAAATTTCAAACTTTAATCCTTTAAAAACTCTTTCTTTAGAAAAAAACCAACATTTCACAAGGTTTTCGAAATTCGACTTTTGAACTCAACCAAAAATGACTCAAAGAAACTTTTCGGAGGGGCAAAATGGTAATTTAGCTAAAATTTTTAAAAATAACCTTCAGGGTCATTACACCCTCATATATTGCACCCCACACTTCACCAATTTCCCACCCTGGCTGATCCCATCTACGAGTCTTGTCTATAACCCATCGTGTGAACCACGAGCCATAAATGAGCCTCATAATTTGGTCTGAAATTTTTCATTTTTCAGCTTTTCTGCACTTTTCGACTTTCTCACTTACGGGGCCTTACAGGTCAAACCTACTGGGTATATATGAATTGTGTTCACCCCTACTTTTATGTCCCCATTTGGATGCAGATTCTAGATAAAATTATCCTCGCGATAGTTGATGATTCTAGCGAAGATTCCATGTTAGATTTGGGGGTAAGATTTAGAGCATTCGGGCCACTACTAGTTCTATCGTTATTTACAGTCTTTACTTTTATTCAGAGAGTGAGTTGTATGTATTATCCCTGAGTTGTACTAGATGATCTTTATACTTATGACACCATGTTTTGAAATATTTCTTGAGTATTTCTTTCCTTCCATTTGTGACCTGACTTCCCTTTGGGAGTCTTGTATTTGATTTTACTTTTTGACGAATTGAGAACCAAAATAAGCCACAAATACACTAAAGTAACATAAATAGGCCATGAAACTAAAAGTGAACAAAACTAAGCTTGGTGTAAAAAAAATTTACACTTTACAAAATTT
>JBCEWC010015026.1:0-13996 GCA_038996855.1 Solanum aculeatissimum
ACATGACACATAAGTTCTCTACTTCTTCATTCTTCTCAATCATATTTGCTTGATTCTTTTTCTTTTGCTTCTTTGAAAAGCGGCAGTCAACAACTTTGTGTCCAACCTTTCCACAGTTATGACAATTGCCTTTAAATTTCTTTTTAGGCGGATTGCTTTGTGGCCCAGATGGCTTCTTTCACTTTTTGATATTTGGTCCTTCTTCAACAATATTTGCCCCTGCTATTGTTGAATTTTTCAGTGACCTCTTTTCTATCGCTTTGTTGTCCTCTTCAATTCTCAAGCGTACGATGAGATCTTCAACGGTCATCTCCTTGCGTTTATGCTTTAAATAGTTCTTAAAGTCCTTCCAAAGTGGGGGTAACTCCTCAATGATGACTGCCACTTGAAAAACATCATTCACAATCAATCCTACATTAAAGATTGTATGAGTATGAAGAACCAATTTCATATGTTCAAATAAGGTATTAGTTAAAAATATACCTTCTACAAGGAGATCGTGAATTATAACTTGCAACTCCTGAACTTGGGTAACAATAGCTTTACTGTCTACCATTTTATAGTCCAAGAACTTTGCCACAATAAACTTTTTCATTCTGACATCTTCAGTTTTGTACTTTTTTCCAAAGCATCCTAGAGTTCCTTGGAAGTCTTCATGTTACTGTACACACTGTACAGATCATCTTGCAAGCCACTCAGAATGTAGTTTCTACATAGAAAATCTGAGTGCCTCCAGGCTTCAGTCACCATGAGTCGTTCATCATCCGGAGTTCCTTCAGCCAGTACAGGAACATTCTTATTAATGTATCTCTGTAGACTCAGGGTAGTCAAGTAGAAGAATATCTTCTGCTGCCACCTTTTGAAGTCAACACCGATAAATTAGCAGACTTTTCCGCCGGTGGAATTGCAGGTGCAACATTTGAACAACTTGAAGATGCAGTAGATGGTACTGTAGCATTCATTGTTCCAACATTTATTTCATTAAAATCAGACATTTTTTCTGTCACCAACAGACAAACAACTTAGAAATCAGAAGATGAAAATACAAAAAATAAAAATTAAATTCCTTAAGCTTGTTCTCCTCATATAGTAATAGCAATGGAAAAGATAGAATTAAAACACGTTCAGCAATCTAATTAATTTATGACTTGTTATCCCTGTATAGTAATAGAACTAGAAAAGACAGAATTAAAACATGTTCAATAATCTGAGTCCACAGAATTCACTGTGTGTCCTTAAAGAATTTAATCCCCTCACTATACTCGAGGTTTGTGGATTACTTCCTCCCAAGATAAAATAGATTAATAATTACAGAGTAGCGGTATCTCAAACTCAGTAATTTTCAGCTAACTCAAGAACCAACAATGGCTTCACACATAGACTCAAATTTTGTAAGAAAATATATGCAGAAGAAGAGAAAATTTTTAATGTTTGAAAACACAGAATGGGTCTCCATTTATAGGGAGTATTAGGTGTGAATCTGCCTGTTCAGAACAAACTCATTTGTTCAGAACAGGCATGGTGTCGTTTGGGAACGATTGCGTCTATTCTGTTCTAATTTTAATTTACGCACAAAAAAGTTTGTTACACTAACTAACTTCGCGTATTAACTTAGTTAAATAATTTGTAAATTAATAAATAATTTATAAATTAATTAATTAATAATTTCTAAATAAACAAAATATCAGAAAAAGGAAAATTGATTAAATAAATTTTGTCCAAAAAATTTATCAATCAATCACATCATTTGCCGAAGCCGAAGCCGTAGCCGTAGCCGAGCGGGCGGCGCGAGGGGGTCCCCTTTATTTGACTCTTTAAGAGTTGGAGGAAGTGTTTTCTAATATAAGGACAACACTTATTCTCTATTTTACCGATTAGGGAGAAATGACTCTCTATTTCCCTTTACTTGGTTCCCTCCACATTTTTCTTTGTCTTTCCATTTTCATTTCTCAATTCACACTTATCACTTAAACCCACCAAACACTTCTGTGAACCTCTTTGTATTTCGAGTGAATTGATGGGGTTATTTCTCTCGATATTGTGTACTCTCTTTTATATAGTGGATTGCTCATCTCCTCTTATAGATGTAGGTCGGTTGACCAAACCACGTTAAATTATTGTGTCTCTTTATGGTATGTTTCTCATTTATTTTCATACTCATGATCTTTCGAAGATTGTTTTACTAGCTTTCGCATGACACCTGATTTCTGTCAGTCCTAACATAAGTTATTAAGCAACGAGGGACTGTATTATTACATTGGTTCATTATTCTACTTTAATGATGGAAGGTGGAATTGGAGTTTTGGGTAATATGAGTATTATTGTCCATATATTTTGACTTAATTATTGGAAAGAAGAGTACCGATAGATAGATAGATTGATGCAATAAAGCCTACACAAAGACATTTTTCCAATAAAATGGTCATAACATGGGTGTTCAGATTTCTAGATTCTTCGTAGTCACACATTAAGTTATTCGTTATCACTTGGTGTGGAAAATCATTCGGCATAAATGTATTAGATATTGAATTTGTACAAGGTGTGAACTGAGAAGTGTGGGTATTATTTGATTTGGAAAATATGAGGAATTAAGTGAAAGAAAAATGAAAAGTATCATTTCTTCCTTTATTGATAGAATTAAGAAACAATTGTCTTTATATTAAAAAACACTTTGTTTAGCTCTCTTAAAGGGTTAAGAAAAGAGTGTCTCTTTGTATCTTTTAAGATAATAACCATTAGTTGAGTTATCAGTCTTGGACTGTTAAAGTCGTGCTTCATGAAGCTTCATTATTAGTCCAACCGTTTCTTTAATTTAATCACCACTTTTGACAAATAAAACAAGACAACCAACTTCCATTATATAAACCTGCACTGTGGTTCCAATTTCTATATTCAAATCAACTCCATTTCTACAACTAATCCATATTTGAAATAAAATTGGCTCCAATTTCTATATTCAAAATATTGGCTCATGTTTACCCTTATTTTTAATAATTCCCTGAAATAAAATCTTTCGGTATTTATTCATTATATCACATAATCTGATTGGTCCAAATTTAAATTTTTTTCAAATAAATGATAAAAATCACATATGATTTATATTTTGACCTATGATACACTTGAAAATAATATTCACAAATTTATTAATTTCATAATATCGAGTAAAGGACTAAAATAGTCTATTATCTTTGGGCTTGGACTCAAAGTCATTCATGTTCTTTAGCTTGAAGTACTAATAGTACACAATGTTTATTATAGTGGTGCATTTTTGATCATCCTCCAAATTTTTTGTTAAATTTTAACAGAATGTTTTTTACTTTGAATGCAAAATACCATTTTTCAGTAACCTAGAAAACATGATAAAAGTTATTAAAACTCAATAAATTTTGTAAATTCTTTCACACCAATATATCCATATTTTGAAGATATAATTTTTTTACCGTTTATTATATTTGATTTTGTATTTGATTTGAATATATAAAAAATAAAAACTTCACCATTTATTGAATTTGATTTTGCATTTGATTTGCAGATTAACATACTATACTGTTTTACTAAATCTGTTTATTAGGAATATTCGATTTGAAGAGATAAAAACTTCACCGTTTTAGTAAGACTGATTTATTAAACAGTAAGAATTGATTATGAAGCAGTATAATAATAATTCGTGAAACTTTAATGGGGAGAGAAATGAAGGAGTGGCATGCATCGTCAAGAGAATATGTCAAACTTTTTATGATATCAATCTAGTGTGGTACTTGCATCCTCATTGCTGATTTTAGGCATTACTATGGTATTGAATTAATTTGATCATGCTGAAGAATTTGATGAAGATAAATAATAATCATGAATGCGGAGATTTTGTTTGAGGCTGTGAGTCAAGCGTTTCTTTGAACATATGGATATATTGGTGTGAAAAATTTATAAAATTTATTTGTTATTAATAAATTTATCATGTTTTCTAGATTACTGAAAAATGATATTTTGTGTTCAAAGTAGAAAATATTTTATTAAAATTTAACAAAAAAGTTGAAGAATGACCAAAAGTACACCACTGTAGTAACACTGTATACTATTAGTGCTCCAAGCAAAGGGACATGGATGACTTTGAGTCCAAGCCCAAAAATAATGGACTATTTTAGTCCTTTTCTCTCCTATTAGCTTATATTGAATCAATCCTTCATTTATTAATCTGACTCATAACTGAGGATTCAACTAAAATGCATACTCGCTCTGTTCATCCAAACAAATTATTATTTTTATTAATATAAATTTTTCTATCAATTATCCAACCGTCTTGTTCATTCCCTCTTTTTATTTTGTTTTTAATCTCTTATTTTTAGTTAAACTATCAAGAACTCAAACTTGAAATAAACTTTCTTTTTCATATTCTTTTAATATGTATTATTATCATAGTGGGGTAAGGATGAGAAAATGAGAAAGGGTTATATATTTTCGTTCTTTTTATTTTGAATTTTGGATACACACACAAAAATAATGTTATATATATATACATAGTTGCTTATTTAAATCACCTTACATTGCACTAATTATTTGTATATGAATATCATCATTATTTTTCTCTTTTCTTCTTCCTCGATTAAGTTGAAATTTTTTAAAATGATGGACAAACTCCAAGAAGAAGAAAAAGTAGACGAGAGAGAAGGTAGGATTGTGGGAATGAGTATAGAAAGTATAGGACTAACCCCCACTTTTTAATTTTTAATTTATTATAGAATTAAAATCAGCCAATGATATGATATCGTATATTAACTTATTTCAAATTATTTTAATGAAAAAGATCTAAAATGCCCTTAAAGTATGAGATTTGGTACAATATTGTCTTTCATCTACCTTATGAGCGTGGGTTATTAGAAATAAGGGTATTTTTGAGGCAAAAGGTTGAGATATTTTTTAGTCAAAAAATTGACGCTAGACATATTTGGAGACCCAAAAGTGGATGGAGGATAGTTTTGTAAAAAATTCAATAATTGAGGAGCATTTTTAGACCATTTTTTGCTTTTCTTATTTTTCTTTATAAAATCAGATAATACCTTTATAAGTGATTAGTGTTGGAGTAACATTTTAATATTAAAATATATTAAGATTGTTTCGTGTGAATTGTCATGTGTGTGAATTGCAAATGTTTACTACACATTGAAGTACATTACTTCTCCCATTAAGTTGTGGTAAAATGTGACAATAATTATATTCCCACATAACTCTTGCAACCTCTAATACATCATTCTCTCATTATTCTACCTCATTATTCTTATAACTTATATAACATTTGGGCTATTCATTTACCCAATTTACTACCCATTATCTTCTTATTCATGACAAGGAAGAATTGCACATTATAAATAGTTGCGGTCTTACTTTGTTTTGGGTAGAGAAAAAAAAGACAAGAAAATATAGAGTGAAGAAAAATGAAAAGTATTATATTTTGTTTATATTGAGGTAAGTGAAAGAGAGAGTTGAGACAAAGATAATATTCTAAATCTTCAACAATATTCACTATACGAAAAAAGAGGGTAACTATATGTTGAAGGAAGGTGTTCTTTTTATGGAGCTTGTCACGCCCCGAGAGGGTACCCTAGACATGGCCGATACTCAGAGGTTAATGCTAGTCCCCAAGCGAACCACTTGTTCTCATAACGATCGTTCAATTCTTCACATCAGCAGAAGACTTTAAATAAAGTGACATTTTGATGGACAACTCAATCAACATTCTAACTCAATGATAAAGGCCATAGGCCGACCAAGTCAAACTCAACATCTGTGGCATAAGAATAGATTTAAAGGAAACTAATCCAAGAAAAGGGACCTCAACATCAACTCATCTCTGTCTAGTCTATGAAGTCTCTATCTCTACGTGTATAGAAGGTACCATGATAGGTCATGGCTAACCCAATCAAAGAAATAAAATAATCCAAAAGCAAAAGGAATATAAGTGGTATCCTCCGAATGCAGGGAGGGCTCACCAATCAATTATAGGAAGATAAGATCCTCAATGAAGCGGTTGTTAATGACCTCTAATACATGTCTCTGCATCATAAAATGATGCGGTCTAAATAGACGTCAGTACATGGAATATACTGGTATGTAAAATGGCTGGAAAAAGAAAAGGACATAATCAAAGATACTCAACTCAAGTAACTCAACTCAACTCAACTCAGTAAAACATGCAAGTTTAAGAACATAGTTATGATTTGAAAGTAAACTCAATAGTATGCAACTCAATAAAATCATTTATGCAAAATTAGGGAGTTTCTCTAACCGAAAACATCCCACCACCATAGTTAGTGATGCATAACGGAGACGACGTCATTGTTCGCTCATCCAATACTTGCCAAGATAAGGACATCACATCAACGTCTTGGATCCATCATACCCGTCCATCATTTTGGAATAGGAGTTGTCAGAGTTAACTGCACAACTATCCTATACGGGCAACGTAGTTCTGGGACTTTGAGTCATCTTTTACTCTACCCAACTCGTTGCTCAATACTACTCCCAAAATATGTAATCAGATTCATCAAGTAAGTATATTATTCAAAAATATCTCGTCAAGTTTCATTGGACCTTAATTTAAAAATCAACATCATCTTCCATCAGTAAATATATTTTTAAAATCATTTACATCATCATCAAAATACTTTTCTCAAAATATGGAGTGCTTTCTTTTAAAAATATGCTTCAAAATCTTTACATATCATCAAGGTTCTTTCTCAAAATCATTAATTATGCTAAAAAAACTCACATCCATACGGACTCAGTAAAATATACTCAAAAATCATCTTTGTTAAACATACAAAACGATCATCAAATCTCAATTTGAAATAATGCATAAAAATTAAATATAATCATCATCTAAGGTCCATGTGAATGAAAACATGAACATGTATCCAATCAAATACTCACTCATGAAGATTATCAACACACTTTTATATGTGAGAACTCAGTATGACAATAGGCAATCCAAGAAATCAATTCAAGAATTAAGGCAAAACTCTACTCGAACTCAATGGCAAGAAATCAACATGTGAAGCGCGTGGATGAACTCAATCCACGCTATGAGTAGACTTACATACCTGGGAGATTGGAATTTCAGACTAGCTTGTAAGAACTTGTAAGATTCTCTAGAACCCTAGCTTCTCTCCTCTTTTTCGCTCTAGGTCTCTTCTTAGTTAGAATGTAATAATGACTTAGGAATGGGTTTTAAAACCCTATTTAAGTAAAAAACGTCTTTTATTAGTCATGGGTTAAGTTTAGGAGGAGTGGAGAAAAGACTAGAATGCCCTTGCTTTTAAAATTGATCGTCAAGTACCGTAATGGGGAAAGTCCGCGACGCGGACTTGTCGCGCTTCAGTTCATTTTTTTGACGAAAAACTTAAAACGTATTGAAAAACTATTTTTCTATAAAAATACACATAAATCGCATTTGACAAATATGTTTTACGTGTAATTTCTCGTAAATCACTTTCCGATCAATTTTTTGATCCCCGTAGAAAATATTGGAACCCCAGTTAAGTGAAAATCTGCGGCAAGTCCGCGACGCGGACATGTCACACACTTTTCTGGATTTGCGTTTTTGTTTTGAAAAATTATATTTTGATCTGATTTCTCTAAAAATCAACCAAGATCATTTTCCCACACAATTTTTCGTGCTAATCGCAATTCCGACCTTAGATTTGCCAAAAAAGTTTGAGAAGATGCGTTACACAAATATCCCTCATCTAGGGGTAATTTGGTAATTTTACCAGGTGTTACAGATCGAGTTTTAGACTCTTCAACTAATCCAGAGTTGTTTGAGTCATACAACATGGTTGGGTTGTTGTATCCTGGAGGGGACAAGTCAAGAGATATATTGCTGGATCGGTGTAGATTATGCCGCAATAGGCTTGAATCTTCTTAAAGAAAGCGAGATATCTGCGCCTCAACCTAAATAAATTTTTATTCAATTTTGTTATTTTTATTTTTAACTGTAATTTGTTGTATTTGTGGTATATTACACCAATAATTACTGATAGCACTTTTGACATATATATATATATACACACATCTCTGTGTAAAACACGAATATCCCATGTAAATAGGATTCAATTGAAATAATTGCATGTCAATTAGTAATAACTTGAGTGTTTAATTATGGGATATCTACAATGTTACAATAATACTCTTTCATGTGTTATGACTATGAATTTGTTTTCATAATTTTATTACCTAAGTAAAACTAAGAAGTGGATATTTGATCTCACTCTATGAATTAATTGATAAGACTAAACCTAAAATTTAATTGATTAATCACATGAATTATATCATATGACTCTAGAAGTAATAAACTCACAAAAAGTCAAGGGAGAAAAGGTTTATGCATGAATGAGATGTTATCTTGATCATTTGAGATGCACAAAATTAAACTATGAGTAAAAGAAAATTAACAATGATCCAATATTTTCAGATATGTCCAAAGGAATCACTAATCTAGGGATATTATGAGATGAAAAATAAAAAGTTAAAGATTAAACATGAGAAATTCAAAGGGAGAGACCTAAAATAAAGTCTAAATTTATTCTTCGTAAACAAAGTCTGATTCATAAAGAAAATCTAAACTATTTAGGATTTTGTTGTCTTTCCGGAGAAATTTAATCATAATAAGTAAAAAAAATTTATTTAATTTTTATTATGTTTATTATATGTGATACTTAATATTATTAAAATAATAATTGAAAAAATAGCAAAAAAATGATTTTGTCTTAAAAAAAAAAATCTTTTGATGAAAGATAAAAAGTTCAAACAATATTTCTAAACTTCTTCACGCTTTTAATATAGTATAATTAATTTTAAATTCAATTCTTTCTAATAATGCATCTATATCTTCAAATTCTCAATACACCTGTCATCATTCCATAATCAATAATACAAATTTCAAAATGCTCGTTTTCTGCTACCAAACAATTACTAACCATACTAAGCTTAACTTTTTCTCATTGTTTTATTTGTACCCATAATTATGCTCCAATTATTAGTATAATCTAACATTACTTTTTTCCATTGAAAATTTGGCGCTGCTCATGAATTATTTTTAAAAGGGGTTTAACATTTGGCGCAATATAAGAATGTATACTCAACCAAGAATTCAGCTCAATCGAAGAATTACTTCCGCACTAGATACTTCTCCGTCGCAATGACTTCCGACGACAATGTGGTAGTCAGTGAAGTCGACAACTTCTTCCGGTTATACAAAAGCGGCCGCGTTCAGCGTTTCTACGACGTACACGGCTCCTTCTACGTTCCACCGTCACCGGAAAATCCATCTTCCGGCGCCTTTTCCAAAGACGTCACTATCTCACCCCACGTCTCTGCCAGACTCTACCTCCCGGAAAATACCACCGCCGGCCAAAAACTCCCCGTCTTAGTCTATTACCACGGCGGCGGACTTTGCATTGAATCCGCTTTTTTTACTTGGATTCACCGTTACGTCAACTCTTTAGCTTCCGAATTAAAAGTTATTGTTGTTTCTGTCGATTATCGCTTAGCCCCCGAAGTCGATGTGCCGACAATTTACGAAGATGGTTGGACTGCTTGCATCACACGCTAATGAAAATTCGTCTAGTATTAACAATAAAGACTCATGGTTATTTAATTATGGTGATTTTAGTAAAGTGTTTTTAGCCGGAGATAGTGCTGGTGGTAATATAGTGTACCACATGACTATGAGGGCTGGCAAAGAAACCTTGAATAATAGTAACGTGAAAATTACTGGATTGATTTTTGCCTTTCCATATTTCTTAATTCAAGATATAGATATTGATGAAGAAGGTTTGGCTTATAAGATTTGGGTAAATATTTGTCCGCCATTAGATGAGCCTGAGTTATTATCCCCAATTGATAGTCCGTTGATTAACCCAATATGTGAAAAGGCTCCATCTTTATCGGGGTTAGGTTGTTCGAGGATTTTGGTGTGTATGGGAAAAAAGGATTATATAATTCCTTTAGAAATTGGGGTTCGATTTGTTGAAGGGGTAAAGGAGAGCGGATGGGATGGAGAATTGGAGTTTGTTGAGCTTGATGGTGGACATTCGTTTCAAATGTATGAACCTGAATCTGAAGTAGCTAAACGTATGATGAAATGTTATGATGATTTCATCCATCGCTCATAAAAGAAAGTTCCACACATAAAATATCACGCATTCATGCAAAATTTGGGGAAAACGGGCGCCTCAACGGGGTGTCACAATCAAAATTTGCTACGCTCTGTGTTGGATTTATAACTCTTTTACATCAGTTTATCTAAATTGTTGTCAGCCATCATGGATGAATCTTTATTGCAAAATAAAACATCATTTTCAATAAACATTAAATATGCCGAATTTTTTGTATGAATTTTTTATTTTTGTGACTTTTTATCGAGAAAATATTTCGTAAACTTTCGTATAAGTATCCTGGTAGATCGTATAAGACCAAATTCATTTGTTTATTTACAAAATAACAGACCTAATTAAGTTAACCAAAGCTAATGATGAAATCAATCCAACATCCTTGTGGCTAATAATACAGACTTGAGAAGGTTGTGCATTAATAAGCGGTGATTGTTAGAGTTTGTTAAGATTTTTGGAAATTATAAATAAATCTCTGCAATCTTAATTAATATTAATTTGTTAATTTACCTATCATCCCCAAATATAATTTCTCATTTTCAATTCAGTCTTTTAAGAGAGTTTTTATAGCTAGTATCAACTCATTTTGGAGCTTATCAATGGAAATTAAGTAATTAACCTTTAGCTCTCTGCTTCAAAATCGCTCTCTTTAATAGCAATCACCGTAAGATTATGTAAGTAGAAGATGTATATGTGTTGCATAACCACCTATCTCAAATATTTCTTTGGCCTATCTTTGCCTTTTATCAATCCCTCACATCTTCTTATTAGGACATTGACATGATCTCTTCAATCATGTATCTAAACTATTAGTCTCCTTTACTGCATCTTGTCTATCACAGAGACAACTCTCACTTCATTTTGGAGATTCTCATTTCTAATCTTATCGCTCTCAATATGCCAACACATTCAAGGCTACCGACATGCAAGTTGTCTGCATCATCACGTTTGTTTTATGCATTTTTTATTTTTACATAATTTAAAAATCTTTCATTTTATTTTAACATTATTATTAAATAGTTTTCTCTATTTTAATATATTATCTTCCTGCACTAGCTCCAATAAATCTACTCAACAATCAACAACTTCAATATCGTGTTCCCATTCTAATCTATGATCAACAACTTGTAACAACCCAATTTTTTATTTTCATAAAATAGCAAATCAGACAAGAGTCTTTTAGTTTAAATATCTCCTTTTGCACCTCAAAAATCAATTGAATCTCAGTGATATATAAACACACCATGGATTCCGGCGACAACGTCGTGGCAATTGAATTTCCTAATCTTATCCGCGTCTACAAAAACGGCCGTGTTGAGCGTTTGTTCGGTTCACCGACCGTTCCGCCGTCGCCGGAAGACCCTGCCACCGGCGTTGCCTCAAAAGACATAGACATTTCACCGGAAATCAAAGCTAGAATTTACCTCCCAAAGCTCACCAACAGTACTACCGACCAAAAACTCCCAATCCTAGTCTACTATCACGGCGGCGCATTCTGTCTCGAATCCGCCTTTTCTTTCCTCGACCACCGTTACCTTAACCGTATCGTCGCCGAATCCAATGTTATCGCCGTTTCAGTTGAGTATCGTCTTGTCCCAGAACACCCACTTCCTGTAGCGTATGAAGATTCATGGGCCGCTCTTCAATGGGTCGGGTCCCATACTGAATCAAAACCCGGGTTCGAAAAGGAACCGTGGTTAGTTAACCATGGCGATTTTGAGAAGGTATTCATTGGTGGTGATAGCGCTGGAGGTAACATAGTTCATCATTTAGCTCTCAGATCTGCATCTGAGAACTTAAATGGTGGAATTAAAATCTTGGGTTCTTTACTCTGTTTTCCCTTCTTCTTATCATCGAAGGACTTTAAGGAAGACAGTTTACCCAGTAAGCTTTGGGGGTTTGTAAACCCATCAGCTGAAGATGGAGTTGATGATCCAAGAATCAACCCCTTTGTTGAAAAAGCTCAAAGTTTATCAACATTGGGTTGTTCGAAGATTTTGGTTTGTGTTGCAGAGAAAGATCAACTGAGAAATATTGCTATACAGTACGTTGAAGCTGTGAAGAACAGTGAGTGGAAAGGGGAAATTGAATTGATTGATGTTGAAGGAGAAGATCATTGCTTTCAGATTTTTGATACTGAGACTGAAAAAGCCAAAAATCTGCTCAAGGAAATGGCTAATTTTATCAAAAAGACTGTTCTTGGTCAATAAACATTTTGGGGAATAAAATTTTCTACTTATATAAAAAAGGTAGAAAATGTAAATTTCTATTTCGGGCATTACTTTGCTTTTGCTATTTTTGTGTTCTGGAGTGTGTTTGTTAAGTCATTATTAAATGTTCTATTTAAAGAAATCATAAATTTTCATTTTTATTGAATTAACTCATTGAAATAGTTTACTACACTTTTTTAGCCTTGTATTCAAATTTTTTATTTACATTTCACGGGGACCAATATTGATACAACGTTTGGTCGACAATATGTTAATTAATTTTAGGATTAATTAATCTGAAATAAGTTATTCTATCACGATAAAAATGATGGGATAAATATTTTAAGAATTACATTATATCTTCAATCAAATATGAGATAAAATAGTCTTACATTTTATTCTGATATTATTATAACTTATATCTTACACCAAACGACTTCATATTAATTAGGTGATAACCTTGCTACAAATATCACATATACCAACATCTATTTGAAGTCAATCTCAATGAACATAAGTGACTTCTAAAATATTTCCTTCGTCCATCTTTTCTTGTCTACTAATGTCTTAGCATAGGGATTAAGAAGTAGTAAATTATGGAATAATTTTATCAAATTATCTTTTGAATATAATAAACACAATGTCTTAAAAAATGTAATAAGTAAATGACTATAATTAATGAGAAGAGTAAATCAGGAACTAAGTGTAAAATTATCTCTTAATTTCATAAAGTGGACAAGTATTGTTAGACATTCCAAAATAGTATAGAGACCCAGTAAAGATGGACCGATAAAATATTTGGTATTCAAATATAGGTTTGTAGTATATTAATTAGCTAATACATCCTAAACATGTCAAAAGTTTAAGGAAAAATTATATAAATACACAACTTAATTATCATAATCTCCAGAATTCCCTATCATTTAAATTAATTACTAAAATCTCATATTTTTAGTTTTTCTCACCTCTTTTTTGATAGATAGGCAGGTCACCCCACATTGCATAATTGACACCTATTTTTTAGGTGTCAGTTCAATCCTTTCCCCATTTAATGTATTGTTTACTTTTTATAATTAATTCAATTTTAATTCTAAAAAAGTCAAACAATTCAATTAATTGCAAATTCAAATTTGAGCAATTCTTTTGATACTTTTCCGTATATCAAAAAAATATTCTTTTTTGTAAACGATTTTCCCCCCTTATTTTTTATTTTTTTCTTTAGTATCATTCAACTATTTTCATGGATGCTGAAACAACATTTAGCATTGTCTTACCCAAGAAGTTCGCGATAGTGATAACTTTCAACCAAAGCATGTAGACCCAATTGTCGAGGTTGTCAACAATCTTCAAGGCGACACCATTGAAGTCGATCTGTCAGAAGAGACTGAGGTCATGAAGGAGACAAGCTCAAGTTCAAAATCTCCAGTCCCCAAATCACCTGCAAAAAAAGAGAGGAAAAAAGTTGAATTCATTATCACCCGCCCTTCTTTAGTGTGTTTTTTAACATAAACTGATCTTTTTCACATATTTTTTTAAATTCATCGTCAATGGTTTGATTTGACTAAAAATCTGTTGAATTGATACATAAATCTCTGTTAATGTAGATGATAATCCACAAATTTA
>JBCEWC010015027.1:0-13995 GCA_038996855.1 Solanum aculeatissimum
AGGAAATTAGTAGAAGCAACAAATCAAACAAATTTTCTTTATTATAGAAAGAATAAAACCATCAATTATAGATGAAGCTGCAGTACTAATTCAACATTTATATTTGTAAATAAGCATAAATAACAAACGCTTAGAGAAAATGACAAATTAATCTAAAGATATATTAGCGAGGAACGTATATTTACTTGTTAGTCTGTGCAAAAATATAAACATAACCACTTTTATGCTTTAGTCCTAAAATAAATTTGTGGCCTTGTGGGGCTAATATAAATAGAAGATGGCTAAATGACCTTGCATTTCCAGGAGAATTATAAATATTAATAAATTTTATCAAGTCCATTTGAAAGAGGCTTGATTATTAATTAACACATCAAATTTTGAAAGATAAATGCATAAGGTCCTTGTATGATGTTGGATAAGAGTATTCTATGTTGGGATGCCACCTTCCTTTTTTTTGAGCTTGCCATAAATATAAAGAAAATTTTAGTTGACATATAAATGTTTAAAGAATATTGCGGCATTACTTCAATATTTTCCTGTCAAAGATTCAAACAAACTGAGTCATTCTCATTTCATTTTTATCAGGTCAAAGTTAAGAATTTTTTTTTTATTACAACCTCAAAAGCTATGAAAATCATAAAATAATGTGCTAAGGATAAACTTGCATTCGATTTTGTCGTCAGCTTTTGGGATTTTAACTAAATAGTTAAAGATTAGTTTAAATAGTTTTAATTTAAAAAGAATTCTGCTTTGTGGTGGCGCCAATTCATCGGTCTAAGCATCCTCTTTTATATATATACAAACAATATTTGTTTAGAGATACCATCAACATTTCATTTGTCAATCACAATCTCCTTTAACAACTTCTCACAATTTTCTGCAAATATAATTGTGCTTCGCGAGTTTGATCAAAATAGACATTGCAAAAAGAGTCTCTAACTGCTGCCAAATTCCATTTAAAATGTAGCATGTATCAAATTTACAACTCTAAGAGGGAAAGATGATGAATCATAGACAATATTGATATTAATTTATTTTCTAATTAATATCAATATTTAGCCTCAAAGTTATATCTTGATCCAAATAACTCACATTAGTATGTATCACACTTTTCATGTCCCTTAAATACTATAATAGTAGAATCAATAAAATAGCATCCATATAATCATTTATTTTAATATTTGTTGACTCCAACGTCCATCCTATGTGATACCGCTAGGGTATCAATATATCAACAAAGTATTATAGAGGATATCAATAAGGTATCATATATCGACGGAGTATGACAAAGGATATCGATGGAGTATCAATATACCAATGGAGTATCATAGAGGATACTTATAGAGAATCAACATATGGACAAAGCATCATAGAGAATTAAACTCAGTTCTATATGATATCAATATACTAACGGAGAATCACAAAAAACATAGTTTCTACTAATTTAGTAGAGTTTAATAAATAAGATTGTGACTTTAATAATTTTCTCTTAATTATTTCTTAGAAAAGAGTCAAAACCTGTATGATACCAATAGAATATCAACATATCAACGAAGTATCACAAAAGATATCGATAGGATATCAATATACATATGAAGTATCACAGAGGATACCGATGGGGTATCAATATAAGGACGGAGTATCATAGAAGATTAAGCTCGATCCCATATTATATCAATATGGCATCAATATGCCGACATAGTATCACAAAATAATATATTTTCTACTAATTTAGAGTTTAATATCTGAGATTGTAACTTTAATAGTTTAGAGTTTAATAATTAAGATTGTGACTTTAATATTTTCTCTTTAATTATTCATTAAAAAAAATAGTTCAATCCTATATGATATCGATAGAATATCAAAATATCAACGAAGTATATAATACCGGCATTGTATCAATATACCAATAGAGGAGTATCACAGGGAATTTATTCATAGTAGTGATGATGATGTCATGTGTGGAATAAAAAAGGTAAAATAGGTTAAGGGAGTGAATACTTTGGGTTAGTCTAATTTAAATAAATAATTTTACAATTAGGTCTATTTTGTATAAGTTTTTCTATATTTTTTTTTTATGTATAACAGGTGTATAATAAATACTTCACATATATTCTGTAAATTAAAGCATGCAAGGATATTGGTTTGTAGTTAACTCATAATGTTTACTGAATTTGTCTTAGGAGAAATTACACTGAGAGACATAAACTTAAAAAATTATAAAAAAAATAGCCTTCGTTGTATAGACATGTATAATCGGTGTATATTTGTGTATCATAATGTATATTTTGTGTAAATCCATGTATAAGTAATATATATTGTATAGAAGTGTATACTTTCTATAACTTTTGACAAACCATATTGTATAGTCATGTATAGTTTCAATTATTTTGGGCCATTTTTTTATATAAATAAAATATGAGCTACTTTTTTTTGTAAACATTTTATTTTTTTGTATATATATATAATTTTCCCTTTGTTTTATGTCGGTCCAGTTCAAATTTATCTAGGGCCCAATAGTTCATGCATGGATGCTGTCCTTGAAATGAAAATGGGCCGGGTCTCGTTTCAGAAGATCTAGGCCTTCTTTTATCTGTTGGATTACTTTGGTGATTCACGTAAAAGAAAATCTTTCTTTGGTAGCTTATCGTTTAAATTTTATTTATATTAAATTATTAAGAGTTGCACACATGAGAATCTTAATAGGTCAATTGATTGATTATTTGATTATTTGATATTTTTATTTTGTTAGTGAGAATTTAATTCTCCATCTTGTAACTCTCCGTTTCCCCTTCCCACACCCCAATATTTTATTTATTTATTTATTTTTAAAAGAGTTGTGCAAATACTATATTTTAGGGTTGATAAAATAATAGGTTACAAGTCAATGTTCATATAAAATAGAAATTGTAGTTCTTGTAATACTGTCGATTTATTTCCAAGTGATTTTTAGATCGTGTTTTAGAAGATTTATAAATTACAAAGATTTTTTTTTATTTTAAAAAAAGAATAATTAATAAGCATTTATAGTAGCATATTCGTATTTAAAATTGATGACTTCCATGAGAGAAAAGATAATCCCAAAAATGAGTTAAAGAATGATAGAGGAGAGTAGACTAAGTGCTAATAAATGAGACGTTCATCAAATTCAATGATTAAAATTTAAATATGTATCTACCATTAAGATCTTCATCAAGCGAAAATAAACTTAGACAGATCTTCATTAGCAAAAATAAACTTAGACCTTATTGATGAAGATTGATTTTTCTACCTCGCCTTTATTAAAAATAGAAAAAATAAATAAATTAGAATTAGTAAATTAAAATCCAACTAGTCGTACAATTTAGCTAATGTTGTTATATTATAAGCGCATAAATAGAAAATGTTAGTTAATTAGGGCATAGTAAAATGAGAAATAGCAGAAAGGGGAGAATTGTCAATTGAAAAAGAAGAGATAAAAAAATTTGTTCTCTCGTCGGCAGCCATTAATAGCCACAGATCCGATCATAATTTCTGCTGTGCCCTCTCTATCGAACACTCTAAATCTCTTCACTTCTCTTTAGTAAGCGAAGGTACTTTTTCATAATTTGTGTTTTTCAATGTTATCTAACCCTAACATTTCCCTAAACGTTCAGGTGATTTTTGTTTTAGATCTGATTCTTGTTGTCGATTGTAACATATAGATTCTCGTTTTTTTGTTTGTTTGTTTTGGGTATAATTGTTTTCGAGGTGATCAAGGCTATGGGATTACAAATTTACAGCTGGGTTCTATTTGACCGAATGGGTTTTGATTTTAGGGTACTGATTGAGGATTATTAGGTGTTCAATGGATGGATTTTGAAGGGTGAGTTGGTTCAGTACGAAATGGGTGTCATAGTCTGGGCATCTTTAAGATTAGGAGAAATATATTGTGTTGAGAGTTATTTTGTTTGCGTATTTTGGAGTGTTTACCCTCTGGGTTTCATTGGACCTAAATGAGCTTGATTTTAGGGCACTAATGGAGGATCAGATGGTGTTAGATTGATGGATTGTGATGGGGTTATTCAGATCAGTCTGAAAACCTCAAAAGTTTGCGTTGGTCAAAGTGTGTTGAGTCCGAGTGGGTGAAAGTTCAAAGCATTGAAATCAAAAATCACTTTTCCGTATATTTTGTTTTCTTGTAATTCTAGTTACATAGTTGACTTGCTAAAAGATAGTTTATTGTTTAATGCAGTTTATTATATCCTACATTGGCAGGACTTGTATGATTTCTATTTTTTTCTTTAAAACTCTCTTGTGGGTTGTGACTACTAGCTGAAGTTAAATCTACTTCTTTGATGAGTTTGTTTTAAATCTTAAATAAGTGCATCACTCATTCAACTCTGCCTAATATGGAAGGATTTCGATGATGTTGTATCTGTGATTGCAAACTTCTTTTCTTTCTAGCCTTATTTTCAATGGAAAAACTATGCTTTCTGTGGATTCTGTTTTAGCCTGTCACTTTGCCAGCAAGTTTTGGTTGCTCTAGTTGATTTTTCTCAAGTTCTGGTATTTATTATTTTGCTCTTCAAAAAAGGGGGTATTGTCATTCATTTGTCAATGATTGATATTATGGTGGGTGGTATTGTCATTCATTTGTTAGCAATCAGTTTATTTTCACTAGTGTTCATTTCCTGATAATCTAAGCATTAATATAATTTGAAGTCCTAATTCTTCTATTTCCTAACTTGAGCCTGTAGTGCACTCAGTTGGCAATGTCTTCCTTGTGTTGACCTTATTGCATTTGTATATGACACTTCTAGGATTGTGAAGTTGAGTTTCTATGGAGGGTATTGGAGGTGATGGTGCCTCAGCGGCTACAGCATTGAACCAACGAAGGCTTGAACTTTCGAAACTTTTTCAATACTATTTGGATAAAACTACTCCTCATGCTACATATAGGTGGATTGGAACTTTTCTCTTAGCATTGCTTTATGCTATGCGGGTTTATTATGTTCAAGGATTTTATGTTGTCACCTATGGTTTGGGCATCTATATTCTTAATTTGCTGATCGGTTTTCTGTCACCTCTTGTTGACCCTGAGCTGGAACCTTCAGATGGACCTATGTTGCCAACTAAAGGTTCAGATGAATTCAAGCCTTTCATACGTCGCCTCCCGGAGTTCAAGTTCTGGTAATAATTCTTGCTTTATGGTTTTTACATTGCTAATCTCTCGGAGAAAGGGTTTGTCATCTGAACATTATATATTATCTTGTATCAGAATTGCTTCAGTTTGTTAGTTCCATAGTTGAATGTTTGCATTGGACTTAGCTCTCTTGGTAAACTTTGAAAGTAAGTATTAGCATAGCAGAACCTCCTTGCTGCGTATATTTGAAATCTGGATAAATTTTTTAAGCTAATTTACCTTTTATCAATTATAACAGTCATGTTGCCCATTGAAATTTTTTATATTTGGCTTGTTTGCGCTAGCATTAACTTTATACCTCAAACAAGCAGCATGACCATAGATTCAGCTGTTTCTAAATGATGCCCGGAATATTCTGCATTAAGTTGTACCTAGCTGACAGAGATTTTTTTTATGAAGGAAGTTGCACCTAACATAGAGATTTAGAAAAAAAAAAGGAAGTTGCACCTCACTGACATAAGTTGTGGTTCTGTTTATTCTAGCCTTTGTCCTTTTCTTGACTTGTACATCATATCTGTACTTCAAAGATATCATAAATGATAGCAACTAAGATGTATTGTCCAACTTTTACTCATTAAATTGGATTGGCCTATAAGTAATCCTTGATGGATCTGTCCCATAAGAGATAAGTTCTTCAGGAATCAGGAGGTTGCCAGTTTGGTTACTAATACCCTTTCAAAGAAATATTTACTCAAGGCTCTGTCATGGAGAATATATTAAGCCTAGTGCCTGAGAGCTGTTTTTCCTTTTGGGGCTTGCTTGTTGTTTAATCTTTTCAGATTACTTTGATTTCTTCTGCCCCATTGTCCTTTACAAGGTCTTCCACGATCTCAAAATTAGCATTATGTGTCATTTATGTCTCTGTGTGCAGGAATTTATTGTTCTGAAACACTGCCATATTTTTGCATGATTTACATTAAGACCTTGTGCTGGCTAATGTTTTGCCTGTGAGAAACAGGAATTGAAGAAAGGTGGAACATTTCTTTTTTTTTTTCAGTAGGGCATTGCCAAACAGGCCATTATTCATATAGCCAACCCCTTTTTGTCTTAAGAAAATAGCAACCGCAACCAGTTTGGATTGAGATAGATGATTGATAATGTTAATGTCAGAAAGCTAAATCAACGCAATGCTATGCTTTAAGTGACATAGTTGGGTCTGAAGTTGCCCTGTATCTTTTATTATGTAGTTGACATAGCGTAAGAGAGGTTTTATGCATGTTTTAGGCGATTAAGTACTTTCTTTTTTCCCTTTCTTTCAGGTATGCCATAACAAAGGCTTTCTGTGTGGCATTCGTGATGACTTTCTTCTCCCTATTTGATGTGCCTGTGTTCTGGCCTATATTGTTGTGCTACTGGATTGTTCTTTTTGTCCTTACCATGAGACGACAAATCACACACATGATCAAATACAAATACATTCCTTTCAACCTTGGAAAGCAGGTAGGCGCTGTAGCTATTGAGAGTAGTTTTATATCTCAACCAGTATTCTATCTGCTGATGCAGCAAACATTAGGTTACTAATCTCGTTTTGAGATATTTGACATGGTTTCTTTTGTTATTGCAACAGAAATATTCCGGTAAAAGGCCATCAACAAGTGGCAGCAGCCCAAGAGCCGACTGAACTTTGCTCGACTTGGACTAAATGACAGGAGAAAATGTAGTAGGGAAAAAAAGAAAAAAAAACAAGATGGATTGCTGCATATTTTAGTTAAATGTGATTTGTACTTACATTGAACTCCAACACGAAAACGGAGAAACAAATGTAGTAGTTTGTTAGCGTTCTTTAATTGTTTTCTTTTCCAGTTTTCTGATCATCTCTGGTTGTTACATAAATATAATTTTGGGCCGTAGAGATCCAGAGCTATTGCATTGTTTGTAATAGAAGCTTCGTATAAGGTGAAGGGTCTTTGGTAGGGACTGGCAGTGGATTTTCATTGGCATATGAGTTTTACAACTGCATACCCTACTAGTGTAATTCTACACGCGAGGTCCAGGAGGTAGAGTGTAAACATCTTATTCCTACTTTAGGAGGTAGAGATTATTTTTGGCAAGACTTTTGAGTCGAGAAAAAGCAGTTTGGAAAAAGAAATAATGGAAGTGAAGAAGTAAAATGTTATAAAGCAATTTGAAGAAGGGAAAAATAATAGGATGATTGAAAGCAGTAGAAATCTAAGGATAAGAAACTGTTAAGAGTAATAGTACTAGCTAACATAGAAGGATAAGTGTGACAATGTTCAATTATCTACTGCCCTAATCTCTTAGTAACGTGTATTTATGCATCACTTGTGTGGGTTATCTACTAGTGTTTTTTGAAGTGTCTTCGTTGCTTATGTTTTGCCTTGTTGAGGATGTTCATCGGCCATCGCTATAACATGCCACAATTCCAAATAAAGTTGAGTCGACTATATAAATCTTACTGTCAATTTCATTTCATTCTTTGCTTCTTTTCGTCTCTGGCTCAGCCCGAGTTTCTTTTTTCTAAAGAAATAAGGCCTGACAAGTTACTTGGGCTAAAAGATTAATCTGTGAATTGCTGTTTCAAGCCAAAATTTTATATCGGATTAAAATCTTTCTTATTTTCTCCATATGATTTGATCTAACATTTTATATATTACTTTTGTCATTAAGAACATACTGAAACCTGCATAAAGTCGAGAAAAAAGGATGAAAATAAGCAGCACAATAAGAAATAAAACACAAGAAAAAAGACTTGAGAAATAATCACAACAGTAACATACTCAGTGTAAGGTGGTGTATACATAGGATATGTTGTAAACTGCAAAGAAGTAGAAATCTGGTTTAGCAAAAGGTTTCTTTTCAATAAAACTCAGCCTGAAGTAATTCAATACAAGAACCTTATATCAGCCAAACTACAGCAGAAAATATCATGAGCCAAGAATCCTATGTATTTGTCAACATGTCATTCTATTTTTCCTGATATATGTATAACATGTTACAGTATGACATGGGTTCATATCTAATATGAGTATCTTCTATAATCGATCAGTAACACTCGAACTATTAGCAATAAACCATAGCATGTTACAAAATGTGTGGCAGAATGAAACTATTTTTGCCAAGCTTACTCTGAGTATCCAGAAGTTAAGCTTGCTCTCTGAACTTCTTGTAAATATCGCCCTTATAGAACTTTCTTGTTCTAAGCACCAAAATGTATGATACAATACACCCTATAAAACTTGCTGCAGCAATTATCAGAAAAGAAGACCTGTAACAATCTATACCGACGCATGTCAAATGATCCCCCGGCTTCCTTAAAAGTCCCAAAGCTGCCATTTGCCTCAAAGCTTCCTTGTCATAGAAATGGCCAACCAATCTGACATTGAAGACATAAGCTCCAATTGGGCTGGCTGCTCCGCCAAAATTGAGCAGTGTAGCATAGTGTTTTAGGCCAAAGAGTTCTGATATGATGGAAAATATCAAAGGTGCCATAGCTCCAAAGCAAAACCCAAGGATAGCCAATGCAACATCAAGAACCCTTGCAACTCCCATTGCTATAAGAATATGGCCAAAGCAAGATAAAAGGAGCACAAAAGTAAGCATCAACGGACGAGGGACTTTATACTTTGTCAACAAAATTTCAGAGACAAAGCCAGATACTACTCTTCCAAGATAACCCCATATACTCACTAGTGAAGTAAGTGTTGCTATACTCGTGTTAGGATATCCTAATGCCTTACCTATTTGACCTATGTTATCAATAGCAGTCAACGTTCCACCAGCTCCAAAGATAGTAGTAATAAACAAAATCAACATGTCAATGCTCAAAAGTGCTTGCAAAATCGTATAGTCTTCACCTCTCTCCGGTGGCTTAAACACATTCTTGAACCATAACACTTCTTTTCCCTGACTTCTCGAAGGTAACTTCCCTTGCTCTAGCCCTTTCAACGGCACAAAACCATCAAAAACTTGTTTCCTATTCTTCCCAATTCTCAATTCTTCTCTGATTACAATAAGTATAGGCGCAAACAACAAAAGCAACATGATACACGAACTCAACCTATATTCAACCAAATTAAAAGCTACCCTATTTTGCAAAATGGTGATCATTAACAGAAATCCAGCAAGACCAAGTGATATATAAAGAAGCTGATAAAAAATCTTGACCTCATTTTCATGACGACTAACGCCTTTTATAACCCTAACATATTTAAGCAAAGTACAACAAACAAATGGTGGAAGCCAAGCAATCATCAAGACTAAAGATTTCCCATCATTCCCATAAATTGCATGAAACAATTGTGTTATGATTGCACCACTTAAACCAACAAACCCCTTTAACAATCCAATCACAATTCCCCTACTTTCTGGGAAATTGTTGACACAAGTCACTAAAGCACCAGTATTAGTAAAAGTTTGAGAATTTGCACCAATCATTAAACATAAACACATTTGCCAAACCTGGGGTTTGACTAATTCATCACCATTGACTGCTAACCACAAGTAAATGTACCCAGAAAAATTCATGAATGCCCCAATTAGAAGAACAACCCATGGTGGGCAAACTTCATTAATTAAACCAGCGATGATTCCTACATTGGCACCCACATCCTTAAAGAAAGATAACAAATTTAAGGTTGTTTGGTCATAACCCAGTGAAGATTTGACATGTTGTGAATAAAGACCAAATAAGTAAGTGCCACCAGAAACAGACAAGATCAAGATTGAAGCGAAGACAGTAAACCATCGGCCATTGAAGGGGACTGAATTTTTACCCCAATTTCTAAAACTGAAATCTGCCGTCATCACTTAGATCGGACAAGTTTTTCTTTTTCTTTCTGCGTTTCAATCTGTAGCCACCTGCCGTTTGGTCAATGGCTTTGATGTTTCCATTTTCATGGAAAATTTTAATATTTTATAGTTGGTGTGGGAAATTTTTTTAGAGAAGTCAGGGGTCGTTTGGTACATAGAATGGGATAGTAAGTACATTAGTGCTAATCGGGAGTTGATCTCAATTTCTTTTGATGAAAAATTATATTATTTATATATGATAAAAATAATTTTTTATGTATATTTAATAGATGTTGAATTTCTTTCGAATAATTATTTATATTTTAATAAATTTATTTTACTAAAAAAGTAACTTTGACCAATCAAATATAAAAAATTATAAAATATTTTAAAAAAATAATTTTCTTCTGCACCAAACACCATGATCTATTTTATTTTGATTATAGTTAATAGTCTAATACTCCTATTGATAGTCCAATTTCAAAGGTAGGGTGGGTAAATTTCTGAAAAATAATTGTTTTAAGAACTAGTGAGTGGAATATTAAGAGTCTAATCAAGATATGAACACTACTGACTAGTTTTCCCTTAATTAAGCAGAGAACAAAGATATGTTGGTTACATACCAATAAGTCATATTCTTCTGTTATCTTTACTTATTCCTTATTGACTTGACACATGAATTAAGAAGTAGTAAGTGATAGTGTAATTTTACTAAATCACTCTTTGAATATAATAAATACAATGTTTTGAAAAATGTAATAGAGAAATGCCTATAATTAATGATAAGGGTAAATTAGGAACTTTGTGTAAAACTATCTCTTGATTTCATAAATTGGACAAATATTATTGGACATTTTAAAATAGTATAGTGGATAAATAAAGATGGACAGAGAGTAATATATATTTACTTAATTTCCATTTTTATAACTTGAGTATTTACATTTTGGGTTAGACAAAAATATAGTCAACATTTGGAAATATAATTAATATGATACTATAAATGTTCACGGATAATTAATTTGTTCTTATCCTTGCTGTAATAGATAATTTTTACAAAACAGTTAAATTGATAATTCCAATAAATGTACATGGCTTTAGATAAAAATAAGTGAAGGTCACGTATTAGGGTAGAAGACTAATAGACTAGGAGGGGTAGGATGATATCTGGTCTCGTGATATAGTAGGTTAGCAGGATCAATCGTGTATTTATATTTGGTGTTGTTATTGCCCGTCTTATATGTGTTATTTTTATTTACGTTTATATTTTTTTCACTTTATATCTAGTGTCTTCTGCTTTTGGGACCTGATATTTTTTAGATGAGGATCTTTCGAAAATAACCTCTCTATCTCTATGAGATACTGATAGAATCTGCACTCTGCATACATTTTACCCTCATCAATCCCTATTTGTGAAATTTCACTAGATATCTTATTGTTATTTATCAAACAAAAATGATGGTATTATTTTTGTTGTTAATAGTAATCCTATTATAGCATATAATTTATTAAAGATTTTTTGTTTATAACGTTCCAAGTGTGGAGATTTGGTAGGATGATGTGTAAAAGAAAGTGGGAGGCTAATAGCTAAATTACGTTGCAAAATATAACGGCTATATTTCTTCGAATTTGAAAGAAAGGCCATAGATGCGTCCCTTTAAAGTCCATTACAGCTCTCACTCATTTCATCCCAAATTCTTCACTCCACAATTCTCATTTTCTCTGCAAATTCTCAAGTAAACAATTCTTCAAGGTACCCTTCTTTACTGTAATTTTTTTGTCTTTCATTTGTTATTTTAATTTTCTGAATTTCAATTAATTTTTTGCTCTGTTGATTGAGTATTGGAATGAATCTTTTAGAATTTTGAATCGTTTTCAAGATTTGATATCGTTTTCGTTTTTCTCTATAGAAAATCACAAGATTGGGAATTTTTTCAAATGATTTCAAGAATTTGATGTGTCTTTCTGTTTTCTGTCTCTGGTTTTTTGCAGAATTGTCGTAAAGATGAATGACCTGATGACGAAATCATTCTTAAGTTATGTGGAGTTGAAGAAGCAAGCTATGATGGATCTTGAAGCAGGGCCTGATATTGAAATGGGTCAACTCGACCCGACTGATGAAAGAAACCTCTCAAAATTCTTTGAAGAAGTTGCTCTTGTTAAGTCTGATATGGAAGAGATTAACAATCTTCTTGTCAATCTTCAAGACCTTAATCGAAAAACCAAGTCAGCCCCAAGTGCCAAAATTCTTCAAGTCTTTAGAGATCAGATTAACTCTGACATTATCACGGTTCTTAGGAAGGCGAAAATTATCAAAACAAGACTTGAATTGCTTGATAAATCCAATCTTGATAACCGTGGCGTGTCAGCAGCTTATAAAGAGGGAAGCCCAGTTGATCGAACGAGGATTTCAGTGACTAATGGTTTGAGAATCAAACTGAGGGATATGATGAATGATTTTCAGTGCTTAAGAGAAAACATTGTAGCAGAACACAAAGAAGGCTTAAAGAAACAGTATACTAATGCTAACGGGAAGGAACCAAGTGAGGAAGTGATTGAAAAGATGATGCAGGAAAGGGTTTTTGATGGTAAAGTAGAAAAGGGGGCAATGGAGAACCAGGAAAGGCATGAAGCTGTGAAAGAGATACAGAAAAGTTTGGTTGAGCTGCACCAAGTGTTTCTTGATATGGCTGTTATGGTTGAGATACAAGGTGATCAGATGAACAATATTGAGCAAAATGTGGTTAATGCTGGTGGATATGTGAATGATGGGATGCAGGAGTTAGATCGTGCTAATCGAATGAAGAGGAGGAGGACTTGGGCTTGTTGGATTGGCGCGTTGGTGCTGGTTTTCTTGTTGCTATGCCTTACTGCAATTCTGTTTTGAATTCAGGGTGAGAAATGCTTATGAGGATTTCTATCACTGTTTGGTTTGTTTCTTTCTTTTCAATACATCATACTTCTGTTTGTTCTCCAATGGCGGCTATTTGGAATTCGATATAGTTCTCTTTTCCCATATAGACATAAAAGGGCTATATGATGAATTGATTTTCATCAACTGCTTGTATGTAAAAGAGATTGAAAATCTTCCATCACATTTGGAGATTATAGTGTTTTTGCAGTCCCTTATGTGTCTGCTATCCCTTAGATATTTTGTATTGTGTTGTGTCATATACAAGGCCAGTGTTAGATAGGCTGACCTTAACTAGATTCATTTCCTTATTATATTTCCTTGAGTTTGGTTTTTGTACAGAAAAATCATAGCTTTTGAATGTCATTCTAATTCATTGTTAAGAAATTTTGTTATCTTTTCTTTCATAGTGCCAAATATTCAGTAGGGGAAAACATTGAAGATCCTAACAGCTTCTTGGGAATTTATTAAACCAACAGTGTAGAAAAATGTCTTTCTACTTTGACTTGAGTGGCACATATGCTAGAAACTTTACGAAATTTAGAAGACTTAGTTTAGCATTGAAGTAAAGTGCTAAGTCTGTGTCTTTCTGGAATATAGGAGTTGCCAACAGCAATGGAAGCATCCATGAAAGGCGTTGCAGCCATGCAACATCTTCGAGGCCTTGTATGAATTGCTTTAGTTTTGCAAAAGTTTTAGTGCAGCCAAATGAATTTCAGTTTTGATGGAGAAACAAAGTAAATATTGTAGTGCGATAAGTCCAGTCACTTCTTAAGCATGACAAAATTTATTACTTTATCCCGCGCTTGACCTTACAGCCTCGAGTACACCGAGGAATCTTGAATTATACTTTTTGATTTGGTTCCCATCTGGTGTCATTTGCGCCAGAAAGTATCACATTGATGGTACAACACCTCCATAATAAAGACGACTCTATACCAGTGAACAGGGAGACTTCTGGGGCACTTACGATTCAACTACAACCTCTATCGGTAGAATCAGGGACGGCTCAACCTCGTTGGTGGCCTAAGGCTAAAATCAACTGAGAGGCCTTAAATTTTTTAAAAAAATTATACTTGTTTTTATTTGAAATCTATTTTTTTTAGCTTTTTGAGATGCAAAGTTGTTAATAATTTTTGTGTAGTCAATTTCTTCTAAAAATTATACATGAAGA
>JBCEWC010015028.1:0-13995 GCA_038996855.1 Solanum aculeatissimum
CAAATTCTCATTATCGTTCTTATCGGGTAAACCGAAAACCGAACCGTTAAGGACATAAAACCGATAAACCGAAAACCAATAAAAAAATATATTATTGGTTTGTTATTGGGTTAGCATATTTAAAAATCAAAAATCGATAAACCGAACCAATAATATATAAACCGAACCGAACCGACCGACGCACACCCCTACCTATAAGGGTGTGTTTGGTAAAAATATTTTTTTTTCCTTGACAAAAAAGTGGGGGTTTTTATTTATACAAAAAAAAGTTTAAAATATCTTTAAATTATTGAAAATGGTATAAAAATGTCTTCCATCCACCTATTTAGCTTAAAATACTCTTGTCATCTGCCTTTACGTTCAAAAATATCCTTCATTCACCTTTTTGGCTCACTTATAGAGATTGAGGTTTACTTTATTCCATAAAAAAATGAAACATAATAAATATTTTAAAAAGAAAACAGAGAGTATTGTTAGTTTTAAGAGTAATGAACCAAAAAGGTGAATGAAAGACATTTTTGGATCTAAAATACTTCGTTAAAGAAAAGGACATTTTTGGACCCAAAGGTGGATGACAAGGTTATTTCAGGGCTAATATGTAGATGAAGGGCATTTTTGTACCAATTTAAATAGTTCGACGACATTTTAGGTCCTTTTTCCGTATAAATAAAAAATCCCACTTATTTTTCAAGGAAAAAAAATATTTTTCTGTTATCCCAGGATAATTAATCTCAGGATAAGATAGTCTGGGATAAGTTATCCCACCATATATATGGGATAAGTTATCCTGTCACTAAGACAAAAATGGAGGGATACATATTTCAAGGATTATCTTATAACTCTCACCAAGCATGGCATAAAATAGTCCTACATTATATTTCAAATTATTATAACTTATACCTCACACCAAATAACTCCAATTACTTACGTTTTTGACAAGTACATACTGAGTGACATGTACTTTGCCATTCTAACACAAATGCCAGAGAGCTTGTAAAGTTTAAAATATTTTCTTACTTATTTTATCAACTTCTTTATATTCCTTAGTACTTATTTATTTTTATTTTTTTCATTTTTTAAAATTATTAACGTAAGTTTGGTCGATTAACCCTTTTATTTATTTTTATAAATTTTAAAGGATGTCTTACACTTTCCTTTTAGAATAATTAGAACTCTTACCTAGAATGACATAAGGTTAAGTAGATTCCTAATTTAAAATCAACTTAGCATAACTTTAGCAAAATAGGTTTCCTAATTCACCTTTGAAATAATTAGGTGGCGACTCCTTAAGTTAAATAATTTAGGAATCATCAATATGTTGTATACCGTTTGACCTCAAGTTAAAACGGAATATAACACTCATCATTATTTGTTTAATTCCTACAATTATAAACTGTTGCATTCACGACATAAATTTCACCAAATGGCAAAATTAGAATGCATTTCGTGTATCATACGTGAATATCATGCGTTGTACGCGCATTTCGTGCATTACGAGTGCATTTTTAACATCACACGTGTACATTCTGCGTTATATATATGCATTTCGTGTATCACGTGTACATTTTATGTGTGACATGTATGTATCTCATGATTAATCATAGGTGTATTTGGTACATTTAGTATGACTTTGTCACGCTCCAAGAGGGTGCCCGTGGCGTGGCCGACACTCAGAGGCTATTGCTAGTCCCTAAGCGAACCACTTGACCTCATCATCACATCATACTCAACAAAGGAAGAAAATACTCAAATAAAAGCCATGAAATAAATCATTTGACTAATACCTCTCATAAATAAATGTTTCCAATGAACAAAGTTTGGAAAATAAGTAACAATCAACAACCTCTACTCAGTGTATATGAAACCTCTATCTCTGAGCATTTATATGGTGTCAATGACAGGTTCATGGCTAATTCAAATAAAAATAAAAGCCCTAAACTCAAAGCAAGAAAGATAAGTAGGGCATTCTTCAAATGTAGAGGAGGACTCACTAATCAGCTGAATGTGATAAGATCCTCAATGAAACGCATGTTGATGACCTTTAATACTTGACTATGCAACATAAAACGATGCAATCCAAATGGACATCAGTACATTAAATATACTGGTATGTAAGAATGGCTAAAGTAAACATATAGGGCTCGACTCAACTCAACAGCTTGACTCATAACTCAACTCATGACTCGACTCAGTGGATATTTAAGTTTAAAGTTTTGAAATCATGCTTTAAATCAGACTTGATGCTTTATGCAACTCAATTTAAAAATAATGTTATGCTCAATCGAATGTTGCTTGAAAATTTCTCTAACCGACATACTCTCCACCCCACTAAAATTGGTGATGTACAATGAAACAGATGTCGTTAAGATGCCCGTCCTAAACTTGCCAAGATAAAAGATGTCAACCTCTCACTCTCTCTCTCACTCTCTCTCAGATCCAAAGAGAATGTTCATCTATTGGGACATGAGCCGCCAAAGTTAACTGCACGACTATCCTACGCAGGCGACGTAGTTTTGTGGTGTTTCCTCTCATCCAACTCGGTGCTCAATACTCCTTCCACGACTAAAATGTGCTCATGAAAATCAACTTAAGCTCATCTCTTTACGTCACCTCAAACAGCTCAACTCAATTCTTCATTAACTCAGTAACTCAAGATTATCATTCATGCAATGCAACTCAGGACACCAACTTACACCATGTAAGACTCTCACTCATACGGTCAGTTAATATCATATAAATCATGCTCAACACAAAAGACATTAGATTCTCATCACATGCATATGTAAAGCAAAACATGTACTCCTCGTGCTCAACTTACTCAACTCAGAAAATTAGACTCATGATCTCAATGCAATCAGCATGCCGGAAGATAATGCAATTTAGGGCTAGGCTAACAAACATACAATTAGTATTCCAATTTCACGGTAACAACAATGCAACTCATCAACTTATTCAAGTACATTCGTGAGGACTCAGAACAAGTGCAAGAAACTTATAACTTAAAATCACAGGATTTTGTATTACTTAGTTATTACTCGCAAACTTGACTCAAGTAGACGTAAAACTCATTAAACATGACTCATCTCCTCAAGACTCTTCCTCAACTCATTATTTATGCTCAAAACTCATGTTCATGCAACTCAATAAATATATGTTCAAAAATCATCTTTGTTAACATGAAACGACCACAAAATCTCAATTTAAAATAATGCATAAAATCAAATATAGTTTTCAATTAGGGTTTATGTGAATGAAGACATGAACATGCATTCAATCAAGTACTCAACTCATAAAGATCATTAACACACGTTTATTTACAAGAAACTCAATAGGACAATAGACAACTCAAGAATTCAATTCAAGAATTAGGGTAAAACTTTACTCGAACTCACTTACAAGAAATCAACATGTAGGGCGCGTGGATGAACTCAATCCAACGCTATGAGTAGCCTTACATACCTGGAATTTGGAAGAACAATCAATTCTCTATTGATCCTAGCATTTGAACTCAAAACCCTCGCTCTTCTCCTTCTCTTCTTAGCCCTAACTTTTGTTTTTAGCGTAATAGGGGTTCAAGAATAGGTTTTAGAACCCCTTTTAAGTCAAAACCGACCTATATTGGTCGTATTTTGAGTTTAAGAGGGACGGAAAAAAGTCCAGAATGCCCCTCGAAGGATTTAAAATTTTAAACTTTGTTGGTATAGTTGGGTGAACCAGGTCCGCGACACGAACCTGTCGCACACCTATACATTTTCTTCTAAAAATTTTCCTATCAATTTTTCAATCTCGTAGAAAATATTAGAACCCCAGTTAAGTGCAAATCCGCGATAAATTCGCGACAAATCCACGACGCGGACATGTCGCGCATTTTTCTGAAAATTCATTTTTGCTTCGAAAAATTTTATTTTGATCTGGTTGCTAAAAAAATCAACCAAGATCATTTTTCCACATCTTTTTTCGTGGTGATCGCATTTTCGATCTCATATTTGCCAAAAACGTTTGGGAAGATGCGATGTGTAAACATCTCTCCTCTAGGGGTATTTTGATAATTTTACCGGATGTAACAGACTTATTCCTTCAATCAACAAGACCTGAGTTTTTTTTAAGCAATTTTAAACATTCCTATACACACTTTATTTGAAGTTATTGAACCTGAAACATAGCAGCGATAAACATCAAGACATGATTTAAAAATAAAAATCAGAAAAAATAGCCCATTATTTCACATTAAAACAGGAATAGTTATTTAGTTAACTTCGAATATTCCACTAATAGTTCCAATTTGAATAGTTCGCGTAGGCTAGAGTTCAAGTGAGTTTAGATAAATTTCGATAAAATGGGACCAACTTCAATATTGAGTGCAGACAAATTACACATAGTGGAGCAAACTTCAACAAGAACGAATTTATAGAGGAGATAGGATAAAAAATTCTATATCAACAAAACATACAATAAGTATTGAATTTATAAGTAAGCCTTATTTTAAAATAATGTGACTCTAAATTCAAATCGAACAATACCAGTAACATCGTCTACTAAACAGATTAAGATGAGAAGGCAACTAGCTAGACATGTCATGTTATGTCACACCAAAGAAAAGTAAAAACAGCACTAATTCAAAGGAAGCTAGTTCAGTTTTTTGACAGCTGAGCAAGTGTCACTTTGTGCATGTACCTCACTACTAGTTGATAGTTACAGCCGATTTAGACACACCCCACTGCGTCTTGTTTCCTTTTTTTCTCACAAACTACACGAATTTTCCACTTCGCTTACCGTTTTAAACTGAAATTAAATCCAGCCCCCTTTTACCTCTTCTTTTCTAAACGTAGGGAATGTGTTTGCTAAAATTAACAAAAGTCATTTTTAATATTTGGGTTAAATTCAGGGGCAAAGTCACTTTATCTTAGGATTATTCGAATCTCTTTCGATAAATGGTTAGAATTATTTTTTGTGTATATAGTAGATGTCAAACAGCCCATCCGCCCCGCATCCCCTGATTAGTTTGTGTATTTATTTTTTCAAATTTTAAATCTCCTTAATTAAAATCATGACTCCGTCAATGAGGTTTATACTAGTAATTTTGGTCTCTCATTAATTTTAAGTTTAGTTTTATGATTATTTTTTTCTTGTAATATTATTTTGCATTTTTTATCACTTTACTTATTACCCCTCCACCCCACACACCAAAGGTTCACTAATTAAGGTAGTGGCTTACTAATAATAAAAATGCTTTCTTGTACTTTTCAAAGCCTGACATTCTCCTTTAGTCTCTTTTTTTAAGTTTGAATTTAAGCAACTAGACAATAATTAAAAAAATCTTCGAGTTAGGCTTTCCCTTACCAATTGAAATAGGGTAGATTTTCTTTTAGTCATTTAATGTAACATATAAATAATTGCTATACGATTTTCACGTTTGTTCAAACAAAATTAATATAAGACTTAGAACAACATATTTCATGTGATTCCAAAATAATAGATTAAAATAATCTTCTTAAACTTGGACAGAGAAATTAGAAACAAGTGAACTTAGTGAATTTAGATTTCAGAGTAGGATACCTAGCTATGTCGACTACAATTTTTAAACGGACAAACAGTAAGTACCAGTGTTGAAGGAAACATGTTGGGCATGAGATATTTTATTCCCTTGTATAAATTGAAAAAAAGAGGACCATGCAACTAGACATGTTCAGCAAATGGATAATTGTTAAAATGAAGTAATTATTCTTGAGACAAGTACATTATTTTTTGTCTATGAAAGTGTGGCTCTGTCTTAGAAAGGTTCCATATATTATTATTCTATATGTTTGTTATTCATGTACGAGTTAGACTTGCCGACGTCGTCCTGTCATGTGTTATTTGCCCCATGTTGCCGACATGGGCGACATCAATTGCGTCTTGTTCATAGTGGTAATTTACTCGTTTATATCAAATTAATATAATTAAATAATATTATTTAATCATACAATATTTTTTCTCTTTTTATATATATATTTATAATTTTTATTTACAATTTAGGAGGAATATATCCCATGTTATAAAAGTGGAGCGTAGATATCCTGTTATCTTTATCCTTTTTATTAACAATCATATATTTACTTAATTAAAATAAAATAAAATTTATTTTTTTAATTTTCAAAAGGTCACGGAGTTTTTAAAAATTATCACACTCAGTTTTATTATCCCTCTAGACCCGACCCATATGGGGAAAAAAATCCTCTTCTAATTGATTTTAAAATCAGTTTGAGTTAGGTCTAAATAAAAAAGGGATTGGGTTTTTATTGTTGGATTAGGTTTGGAGGGTAAAAAAAATGAGTGAGATAATTTTTGAAAATCACATAATATTTTTTAAATTAAAAAATCAGATTTAGATTTTTTTTTTCTAATTTAGTTTGTTAACAAAAGGATAAATATACATCATTTATTAGACGACGAGAAAATATATGTTATAAATCACAAATTTAAGGAATGTATTTATCCTTTTACCCTTTAAACAATATGAATCATATCCTTGTCTAGAAACGTCAATATATAGCTCCTTAAATTAAAAATAGTTTTCCCAATCTCAAATAAGGAAACTACTAATACTAATTTATGATTTTTTATTTAGTATGAATACGTAACTTATTCTTATAGTCGCTGAAAACAACTTATATGAGTATTAAATTGCAACTTCAAATTACAGGTGTCATCATAACACAATTATAGTTCAATAATATACTCCTAATAAAATTATTTGTCAAATAATTTGCAGCACAAGCACACACTCTATACGTAATGCTACATTATTAATTGGGATGCACTAATTTTTAATAATTAGTTTCCATTACAAAACGTAAGTGCGTAACCAACCAACAAACGGAGGAGTCGTACCAAATTTAATTTAATTCATCTAAATAAAAAATACAAATTATTCTGAAGATTAAGAAAAAATCAAAATGTTAAAAACAGCTATTGCTACATTATTAGCCACCAATTTGAATAATTAAAGCTACAATAATGAATAATAATCTAAATAGCACATGTATTAAAATAAATAATATAGTGTGTACAACAAATTACAGTTAATGACTTTTGTTTCGTACTACGTATTAGCGCACGCGTTACTTGTGTCATTTATGTACAACCACTAGCTGTAACGTTATGTCCTTTTCTAAAGCCAAAACCAAATTAAAGTACTCTAACTAATTGATAGCCAAAAAACAAAAAAGCTGTATCACTAGCACAAATTAAAAACTGTGTGTACGTAGATTTCTGGTTTTTCTACAACAGTCCATTGTCCTCTTCATTATAAATAACCACACCCTCTAATTCTTTTCTGCTCATTCAGTCACTCACATAAAATCTTGAAGTCATAAATAGCAATGGCTACTACTCTCTTTTTCTTGATTTTGGCAGTTTTGGTATTAATGTTATCAGCTCTCTTTTTTCTTTCTAGAATTAAACGTTATTGCGAGTGTGAGATTTGCAAAGGGTATTTGAGTTCTAGCTGGTCTTTAGAATTCAAAAACCTTTGTGATTGGTACTCTCATCTACTGAAAAAATCAACAAGTGGGACAATACACGTACACGTTCTTGGAAATGTAATCACAGCAAATCCCAACAACGTTGAGTACATGCTCAAAACGAAATTCAGTAATTTTCCTAAAGGGAAACAATTTTCTACCATCCTCGGCGATCTATTAGGCCGAGGAATATTCGCCGTGGACGGCGAAATGTGGAAATTTCAGCGGAAAATGGCGAGTTTGGAACTTGGAAGCGTATCAATACGTTCATACGCTTTCGAGATCGTCGGAGACGAAATTAGAAACCGGTTGATTCCGCTTTTGGAAAGTAAGGTCCAAAACGGCGCCGTTTTGGACTTGCAAGACGTTCTGCGGCGGTTTTCGTTTGATAGTATGTGTAAATTCTCGTTTGGTATGGATCCTGGTTGTTTGAAATTATCATTGCCAGTTTCTGATCTTCAAGTTGCGTTTGATTTAGCTTCTAAATTGTCAGCTGAAAGAGCTATGACAGTTTCCCCTTTAGTTTGGAAAATTAAAAGGGCGTTGAATATTGGATCAGAAAAGAAGCTGAAAGAAGCAATTAAAAAAGTTGATATTCTTGCTGAGGAGGTAATCATTCAAAAAAGAAAAAATGAATCTTCTTCCCAAAATGACCTTTTGTCTAGGTTCATGAGGAATATTGATGATGACAAACTCCTTAGGGACATTGTCGTCAGTTTCCTTCTAGCGGGAAGAGATACTGTTGCTTCCGCTTTGACTACTTTCTTTTGGCTACTAGGACAACATCCACGAGTCATAGATGAAATTCGAGCTGAGTCAAGTCGAGTCATGGGAAGAACAGAAAAGACGACTCTGGCTACTTTTGAGGAAATGCGGGAAATGCATTACTTGACCGCCGCTATACATGAGAGTATAAGGCTATTTCCGCCTGTTCAATTTGATTCGAAGTTCTGTCAAGAAGACGATACTCTCCCTGATGGTACGTTTGTGGCTAAAGGGACGAGGGTAACTTATCATCCATATGCAATGGGGAGGATGGAGAGTATTTGGGGTCAAGATTGCCTCGAATTCAAGCCAGAAAGATGGTTGGAAGAAGACAGAGTCTTTAAGCCACAATGTTCTTTTAAGTATCCGGTTTTTCAAGGTGGAGTTAGGGTTTGTTTGGGCAAGGATTTGGCTATTGTGGAGATGAAGAGTGTTGCTTTGGCTTTGATTAGGCAATTCGACTTTCTAGTTTGTGCAAAAGATCAGACACCAAAGTTCATGCCGGGGTTGACAGCCACCGTGAGAGGTGGACTTCCCATCATGGTTCAAGAAAGACGATAGTGATGAATTCAGGATTTAGAGTCAATTGATTCTATAGCCATAGTAAAGTTCAGTAGAATTTGATAGCTAGCTTTTGTAATTACTTATAGTTCGAACTTCATCTATAGTAAGTGTTTTAGGCTTAGCAAGCTGAACTGTGTGTATATAGACGACTAACGTCAAAAGAGTACTTCTGAAGTTCTGATCTAATAACAAATATGTTCAAAAAAAAATATTGGGTATATTTGATACTTCTTTTATCTTGAGATTGATGAATTAATCAGATATCTTACATCTTTTTGCTTAGGTATTTGTCAAATGCAAAGTTACTTCGTAGATCCATTGGCGGAGCTGGCTAGTAATTACTTCAACCTAGATTCATATATTCGTCGAGAGTTCACTAAATATATTTATATAATTAATAAAGGATTACTTATCAATATGAACAGACAACAAAAATTATTTTCAACAAATTTATATGCATGTAACTTGTGTGTTTGTGCATGTGTATGTTTAATTTATATGTGTATCAGAGATGTATATACATTTTTGATATAATAAAGTATATGTCGTAGATCGATTTTTTTTTCAATTCCAACCAACTCAAATCTAATAGTCTCAAAATTTAGGCATGAGTTTCTCTCAATATTGAGGCTTTTGATACATTATTCATTCGAAACAAGTCATATTTATAGCATGTCTATTTTTAAAATCGAATTTTGAACAAGGAAGAAGAACGAGGAATAAGAAGAGAGAAGGAAGGAAGACAGAAAAAAAAAGAAGGAAAATTAATGGCTCAAAGAAGAAGCATTGCGCTTGAATTTGAAAGTGGTCAAATGGCTATTTTATGTTATTAATGATAATTGGGTTATTTTGGGCAAGTAATTTTGACCCAATCGATATTTTACCTAATTTTTTCATTAATAAACTTCAAATACTAAATTCATAAATTTCAAATTATAAATTTACAATGATCTATTAAAACTCATCGAAAATACTAGTAATAAGGAATTGCTACTATATATATAATGTACATGAATCTCATTAAGAGACAATTTCATCTGTTTGACATCTAGACAGAAGAAGTAATAAAGAAAATTGTGATAGCTCATAATCAATTGAGACTGTTATGAAGGTTGCATTCTTAAATCTTTTTGGAATATGCATGTACCAACAAATAATATTAGATTCATTCTCTAAAAAATATGTACCTAAAATTCTTAATTTGACAGAAAGATCATGAGTTCACGTGCATCATAAATTACCCAATAAATCCGCCTTGGTAGCTAACCTCCAGTATAGCCAGGGTGATCATGGCTATAGATTCTTAGAAAACCCAGGAGTAGTATCTTTTTAATGCTGAAAACTGTGCTTATTTAATATTTTCTGTAAACTAGATTCATGATCCACTTTAAGTGGCTTTCAACTAGCTAAATGACTTTACAAGAGTCACGTGAATAACATGATGTAGGGAAGGATAATCAATTTCTCATTCTATAATTTTAAAACACCATAGAATATTTGAAGGGATGGACCACAAATTTTTTTGAAAAAGAAAAATTGTTAAGCAAAGTAAAAAAAATAAAATTCAAAGCTATTTTATCAACGTCATCCATTTATCGAAACTATAAACATTCTTCCGAAGTATTTATCTTCAATTTTTTTCGCATAATATCAAAGTAAAATTCATTTTAATTATAATTTTTTATGTTTGATTTTTATATTAAATTATTCATGGACCCTGAATTACTTATATATAAATTATTGGTATGTCTACTATGAAATATTATTCAAGCTTTAAATCTTAAAAAACTTTTCTAGATTGTAGCTTCGTCAAGAAGCATAAAAGGCTTATAATTAAGTAGAAGCTTGGAATAATTGATCGTGTCGGTTATATTCTTAAAAATAGCAGTCAATGTTTTAGTTGTCGTGATAAATTGGCCATGTTAATTAAATTATTTTTAATTTATAATTTAACAGGGAATGATTAGGTCAAATTAGAATATTAAATTCTCATGCATCTTGTTCCACCAGAATCGGGAAATGTCTCAGCTAAGGTGGTAAAATGATTAACCTTTAATTTTTTTGTTTAATTAATTTATTTTAAGTGAATTAAATATTGAATATATCATATATAGCAACAACAACATATCCAGTAAAATTTCATAAGTGAGGTCTGGGGAGGACGACCTTAGCACTACCTCATAGAGATAGAGAGATGGTTTTCGTCCGAAAAGTCTCAAAAATATCATCTCAAAAGCAAAAAGTACTAGATATGAAACAAAACGACTAGAGTGGAAAACAAATGATAATCTATAAAGACAATAAAATTAACAAAATAAATTACGGACAATAACAACAGAATATATAAATATACAATTAATTCTACTAACTTATTATATCACAAGGTCAAACATCATTCTACCTCTACTAGTCGTCTAACTTTTTACCGTAATACGAGAGAATATATCATATATAAAATATGAATAATTCATGGTCATTCATGAACAAGAAGTATGTACCTATGAAAGAGTGAGGTAGAACCTTAAAAGAAAAAGAAATGCTTGTAATTTAAAAGTAATTATTTCTTTTACATAATAAGAAGTATTGGATATATATTATGAATGTCCATATTATCTGATTGTTAACTGATATTTTTATTTATATCAAATATAAGTAAATTTAATATTTTATTTATTTTTTTCTAACTTATTTTGATCCGCTTATATTCAATCTCATCTACGCTGCCGTTTGCCACCACTAATTATAGCACTGAAACATGTGATTAACCTTTTTTTATTCTTAATTTTTTTTTGGCAGACACATTTTGTGGGTTAAATAATAGAAGGCATGTGTTATTAATCTCCACTAATTACGCTGTTGAAAATAAATAATTTAAGTAGACCATTAAGGGAAGAATATATCCATGTGGCTTCATTAATCCAAGAATATGTCAAAGAACCCTTGTTTCAAATTTCAAGGGTCCCTTTTTTATTTTTTTACAATTTTTTAAAACTTTATTTTTCATATTTTCTAATTTTGTTAGTGCTCGACTCTTTTCCACCTTCTAAGTTTCTTTCTCAAGAATAAATCAATTTAAACATCAAACTTAAGCGCCCTAATATTCTTTGTGGATATTTAAATTGACTTTTAAATTATTTTTTAACTTTAAAAATATTTGAAAATAACAAAAGGTGCACTTCTTTTAGATCGAAAAAATAAAGAAAAAAATCAAATACAAGACTAGAAATAATTTTTTCAAAAAAATAATAAATTAAAGTCACTTATTTATTAAAATCAGATATAATAGAAAAAAATACTTTATTATTTTATTCTCTTTTGATAACGAAAACAAAAGATATATCTAAAATATAACTCTATGTTAATTTATTTTTATTTTTTTGCAACGCCTTTGCAAAAATTAATAACTACATAAAAATGATGTAAAAAATAAAACATTGAAATTAAGCATAAACTATATTTGTTGGTTTCTTTTATAATTTTTTCTTTTGAAGGAATGAACTTGTCATTTTTTATACTTTGTTATTAGCATATGATATAGTATATATTATGTGGTATTATAAAAAATCACGGAACTTCATTTAAAGGATTGAATCAGTTCTTGATGATATTTTTTTGTATATGATTGATATGCCATATGGGTATCATAAAGGACTAATAATTTTTTTTTTTAAAGAATGAATCAGTCTATACAATACTTTTTCAGTATATAATATATTTCATGTGAGTATCGTAGTTAACTCAATTTTTTTTAAAGAATGAGTTAGTCCTCTACGATATCTAATAAGTGTATGATATATCATATGGGTTAGTCTTTCATGATATCATGTGGGTTATTCTTTCATCATACTCTATGAATATACGATATATACCATATGGTATCATCGAGAATTGCATAATGTTTTTCCAAAATGAATGAATTATACCTCTATAATATCTTTATCAGTACATGATACATATTATGTGGGTATCATGAGATTAAGAAATATATTTTCTTTTGAATGAATGAATTAGCTCTTTATAATACCATATTATTATATGACATATACAAGCATTATAAAAGACTCAGTACATTTTTTTCTTTAAGAAAAAAGAATAAATCTTGATATATAAGGAAATTCGTAACAATATAAATTTCTAAATTGGCTAGTTTGAGATGTAAAAACATATTTACATCCCATGCACAAAACATTGAAACATAAATAAAAAACAAAGATTTGTTTACATGACATTAAATAGTTTTTTTACTTAATAATTGAATTTTATAATGTTACTTATACAAAGGGATGTTTATAAAATACATGATAATCAACAAAGTTGTTAAACGTTAACATCTTGTTGAACACATTTTAAACACTAACATCGAGAATGCTCAGCATGTATATTGAATTATAGCTGAGGGACAAAAGTAAACTCTTGTGTGCTTAGATTGAGTAAAATAAATATTTCAATGATAGTATATATTTTTGGAATAGGCTACACTAAGTGTTACTCCCACTGCCCCATTTTAGGTGGGACACTTTTTTTTTATCGGTTTTTTTTTTTTATAAATATCACCTTACGCTAATTGGAAATAATTTAACTTTAAAATTTTCTTTTTACTCTTATAATAAAATGATTTCAACCACACAAATATCTAAGAATAATTTTAAATCACAAATTTGAAAAGTCTTATTTTTTTTCTTAAAAACCGTACCAAATCAAAGGATAATCCATAAAATGGAAAATGGAAAGGGTATAATTTTAAAAGAAATATAACAATATAATTAAGAGACTTCAAGAAGTACTTTTTCGATGGTTGAATGAGACTGCTATCTTTTTTTCTTCTGTTTTGTAATTAAGATCAATTTTAAATACTTCAGTTAACTTAACTTAGTGTCTTATTTCAACTACTAGGTAAATGTCCGCGCTTCGTGCAGTGGTAAATTTATTTAATTACCTTACTCATGATTATTTGGTTATATTCATTTTTTTTTCGAGTGTGTAAACTGTTCTATCAATAGTGTATTATTTCTTTGGTACTTTTTGTCATTTTTTATCTATCTTTTTATTCTTTTGAACTGATCTTTTATCGTTTCTAAAAGGAGGCGCTGAAGCTTCAGATTGAAAAAGAAGAATTCATTATTATGAGTAGCTAGGGGACTAAAGTGTGCAATATATATATATA
>JBCEWC010015029.1:0-13994 GCA_038996855.1 Solanum aculeatissimum
CGATTAATTTTTATTTTGTAGCTAGAAGTATAAATCCTTAGCCATGGATCATGTAAAGTCCGTAGCTAACTATTAGCCACGCTACATCTTGCTACGAAACAAAATAATGTAGCTAAAATATTTAGCTACGAAAAATTTCTTATTTAGCTATAATGTGTTTTATAGTTATAAGTTCATTTTCTTGTAGTGACCAAATGGTTCGGCAATGGGACTTTTGGATCGTCAATTTTGCCGACTAGACACTTCAAAACATCATTTTTGACCTTTTGATGATATTTATACTTTCAAGATAGGATTTCGACTCATTTTACACTCACACTCTTGTAAGCCATTTTATCTCTAATTCACTCCAAAATTTCTCACCAAATCTTGTATTCATTCTCAAGAACTCTCTTTGAATTTCAAGAATTCACTCAAAGACTAGAAACCTTTCCTAAGTTTCCTTCAAGAAATCGCAATATTACGGTATGTAGATCTTCATCTATGAGTCCTTCCATCCGTGGAGCCCCAAAACCTTTTCTACAAATTTCTCTAAGATTAGTAGTTGATTTCTTATGGGTATTTCTTATTACTCTTATTAGGCATGAGGTATGTTGAGATTTATCATCTAATGAGTTTAATTGCATGATTTCCTTTCAAGGGTTTTCTATTATGGGCTATTTTATGATATTCAAAGCTATAAATATTTTAATACCATGAGATACCCTGAAGTTGATGACTTTATGAGATGAGTTTCATGCTTCCATGTCTAAGTTTGAAAGATGGTATATATGATTGTGGTTGGCTTTTTAAGAATAATTTAAATTGATAATTTTCAACTACATGTCTTGAAGTATGATTTCCAAATAATGAGGGTTCAATCATATGCTATGAAAGATTATGGAAGGTTATGAATTTTAAAATGGATTTCATGATATTCAAATTAAGGGGTTTACTATTATGATGATGGGTTATTTTGAATGGTTCCCAAATGATCATGTTTTACTTTATTCATGTCTTTTATACTCTTGAATTTCATTATTTTAAGTCTATATGCATAAAACTAAAATTTTGGAATTAAGACTATATGATGGTGTAACGACCCAAAAAATTTTGAACTTCGTAATGGTTGGTCAAGGTTAGTGTTAAACTCGTCATGGCTGATTTTTGATAGTCATGAGTTGTATTTAAGTGGCCGGATTCAAAGGAATTATTTTGGTGGAAGGTTGTAAGGCCTGTTAGGAAGTATGGAACTTGAAGAGCCATATCTCTTGGTATGAGATGAGCTGTGTGGGATATTATATATCAAATCTAAGCTCTTTTAGTTATCTTCACAATGCAACTGGTTTCACGCGATTCGAAGTTTGGAGGTTGAAGTTATGGCCTTTGCAATGAGATTGCCCTGGAAGTATGTTGGAAAAAGGATTTCGATTGGAGTCGAAGTGAGCGACCACGGACCGTTTGGTGCTTTACGGTCCGTGGTGTGTCCCGTGGGTTGTTCTAGTGAGCTTTCTTGGAGTTTGGACCAAGACCCGGACCAAGTGGAACTCCACGGACCATTTCACGGTCCGTGTGAGCCTTCATGGTCTATGAAGGGTTTTCGTGAAGTGTTCCAGTAAGCTTGTCAAGGCTCGAGGCTGGACTCCGGACCAAGTGATACTCCACGGACCAGTACACAGTCCGTGTGCAGCTACACAGTCCGTGAGACCCCCTGTGAGTTAATCCATAAAGTTCCCCGAGATTGCAAGCTGAAGCCGAGACAAAGTGTGGTCTCATGGATAGGTTCACGGTCCGTGAACCTATACACAACCCCTGGGCAGTCTTATGTAAGGCCCTATTTTTTGATCCTATCCATTTCGTTAATGGTTAATTCATAATTTGGTTTAATCCCATGCCCTTTTTAGCCTTTCTAAAATCTCCTAAAGCCCCCAAATTAAACCCTAATCCCCTTTTATTCATTCTAACACTCTTCAAACCTCACCTAAATTCTCTCAATCCTCTTGACCTCCAATGATGAAAGCATAAAGAAATTTGGAAAAAAATATCCTTCTTGCAAAATCATCCAATTTTCTTGGCTAATCTCAAGGTATGTGGGATTGATTCATGGATTCCCTTTCATCCATGAAAACCCAAGACTCCTTTTCTTAAATTTATGAATTTAAGCTTTCTTTAATTAGGGGTTCTTTAAATTTTAATATATTTAATTGAATTGAGTTATGGGCTGTAGAAATTAGGTGGTTTAAAGTTGATTTAAGCTTGGATTCTATAAAATTTCATTTGAATTGATAAAGTTCAAATTATGCATGTCCCCTTACTCTTGAACTATGCATGGGTAGTATTTAAATGATTATTTAAATGTTGATTTAAATTGAATTCCTTAAGGACTACTCTTGATTTGAATTTAAAGTATAAATTCTAGTACACATTTTATTCTCATTGTCACTCATGAGATTTGAATTCATGATGATGGATGTATAAAACTTTTGATGTGGGCTAAGTCCCAAATATGTTTGACTATGATTTTTAACAAGTATGGGTTATGACAAGAATGTGACCACATAATATCTATGATATGACTCTTTGAGAAACTATGGGTGTTTACACCATCATGTTTGACAAGTATGGAGATACTCCTATGCACGAAAGTATGATCATGAAATGTATTTGACTCTTATTAAGTATGCATGAAAGTAACAAAAGAGAATTTGGCTTTTAAGCCTAAGTACGTATGGTTTGATGTTCAAGTGTCAAGTTTCCATTTTAAAGCATGTATATTTATACGTATTCTTGTAGGGTAACGACTTAGTACCGAGAAGGATTGGAGCAGTAAGTGGGTTATCCCCAAGGGTCCCACTCCTTTCCCAAAACTACATTCCAACATAGGTCATGCTTCCAAAATGGGAGGCCTGTAAGGTATGCTATGGAATAATATGATACGTTATGGAAACCCTTTTGAAATGACCGAGTCGTAAGGAAGGTGGTCATCACACCGAAATGACTGGGTCGTAAGGTGTGCTCTAGATTACCTTTGGCAAACAATCTTCTTCGATCCGATAGGAGTCCTCATCGAAAAAGTTCATGTTGTAGCTCGCATGAGTTTATATGTCGATTATGGTTACATCCCCTCTATACTATAAGCACTATGACATTTCATGCATCATGTTTATCATGGCATATTAGTATACTATTCTTCCTTATATTCTCCTTTTATGTATGTACCCTTGTCATCTAGGTTGTTTATAGGTTCATGTGCATGTGCATTTGCATACCCGCATACTTAGTGCTTTATTGTGCTAACCCATACTCTTTGTCTACATGATCTAACTATGTAGGGACCGGTGCCGACCTCTATCTTCCGTTAGACGACGAGTGATAATCCTTGAAGCTGCTTGTTTGTGGTGAGCCCTTTTGTTCAAGGGAAATAACTACTTTCTATCTTCCTTGTATCGTTTTATTTTCCTTACTTTATGACTTGAGGGTGAGGCCGGATTTTGTCGAGGCCCCGCTCTATCTTATGTAGAGGCTATGTTGGACATGTTAAACTCTTGCACGTCATCTTATGTTTTGTTGAGATATTATGGCTATTGAGATTTGATTATGGGAATGATGTTCGAATTATGCTTATGATTATGTATTGAACTTGTAGATGTTAGGAATGTGCTTATGTTTAAAGTCCCCTAACCCGGTATGCTCCATAGCTTGAGTCCTACTTATCTGCTCCTTAGAAATACTTGTTATGGTCTAGGTGATCCATGCTCATCCCACTCCCGACAACATCCCTATAGCTTGAGTCCAAAGCCCCGTTCTCCTTAGAAATATGTTCTATGTGTTTACTTTTTCCGCGCTTCCGAACCGATGATGTGAGTAATGATGATATGATAACTTGATCGAGGACTTTTGGGTTCTCATTCACCATGTCACATCTAGGACCCACTTTTGGATCATGACAAAGATGGTATCAAAGCCCTAGGTTTGTAAATTATCCTCAGAGTCCAACATGCTACGTCAAGTAGAGTCTTGTTTATGGGTGTAATGCGCGCCATACCTTTGAGCGAGAGGCTATGACGACATTTTAGGAACTTTTCATTTCATTTTCCCTTGTGTTGTTCCTTGTACTATTTATGAGATTCACTGAACGTTGGTGTTCTTGTCGCTCTTTCAGAACATGCCTCCCAGAAGAGCTCCCTTCCCTTGTCAGGCTCTCGGCTACGAGGAACAAGCCCCTCAGGCACCGGTAGAGGAACAAGTGACCCACACCAAATTTAGAAATGTGGTCTCTATGCTGGCACAAGTGGTGGCTAACCATGCTTGGCCAACCAATCCGGTGAATGTTGGTACTCCGACTTCTAAGGTGAGGGACTTTACCCGGATGAACCCTCCGGAGTTCTTTGGCTCAAAAGTGGATGAAGATGCTCAAGAGTTTATTTATGAACTCGCTAAGGTGTTGACCATCATGGGGGTGAGTTCTGAGGAGAAAGCCGAGTTGGCCGCATATCAATTGAAAGATGTGGCCCAAGTGTGGTATAACCAATGGTTGGTTGAGCGAGTGGTTGATGCCAAGGTTAGTTGGGAAGAATTCAAAATGGCCTTCCTTGATTATTTCTTTCCTCTTGAGCTTAGGGAGGCTAAAATGTCCGAGTTCATCAATCTTTAATAGGGTGGTATTACCGTGAGGGACTACTCTCTCAAGCTTACTAAGGTTTTCAAATATGCCCCTATGCTTGTTGCGGATCCCCTTTCAAGAATGCATAAGTTTATTTTGGGTATTTCGGATTTGGTTGTGAAGGAGTGGCAAACCTCTATGCTCATCCGCGACATGGACATCTCTAGACTCATGACTTATGCCAAGCAAATTGAAGGGGAAAAACTTAAGGAAAGAAAGGTGAAGCTAAGAGAGCCCGGTTCGATAGTGGGTTCTCCAACCCTCTGGTACAATGTGAATGCTCACTTGTAGGGGAAATTATATGAATGAGCTACTCTTATCATATTTACATGTTATTACAAGTTATTCAAGTTATGATTACACTTATGACAATGTCAAGTATTCTGTGGGACTAGACATAGCACCGAATGAGGCTTAAGGTGGGGGCTCGACCGAAAGGATCCCTATATAAAGTCTTGGTCTCATAACTATGTGGCACCATAAGATATTATTTTCTTAAATAGTCTTTTACTAGTAGATCCAACTAGGACAAGTTACCCACCATGGTGGGGTACAATTTGCCTTGGCAACTAAACCTCTTCTTTTTTGGTGTAGAGGAAACATCAGGACTCCATGTAGTAGATTGCATGGTTTTATATGTTGGTTAAGGTCTCCTCCCATATATGTATGTTAAGTTATGGAATTTTGTATCTTAATTTATAGAAGTTTGACTATCTCTTTTCATGTTTTGACTAAAGCATTGATCATAATGTCATATTGAGATTATATCTATTGAATATGATTATGCATCTTGATTATTATGGCTTCTGTTCTTTGTTTTCATTTCACACATCATACTTAGTACATTCAAAGTACTAACACATACTTTTTGCCTACATGATCTAACTATGTAGGGACTGGAGTTCCTATTAATCCTCCTCCACATGGCTAGTTGGCTTAGTTGAAGATTGCTATTGGTGAGTCCTCCTTTTCGTGGACACCAATCACTTTATTTCATGTTATGTTGAAGACTTATTTACTTGTAAATACTTACTTTTGAGGGTGAGCCCGGGAGATGTCTTAGCCCCCGTTCTGCTCATGCTAGAGGTGTTGCTGGATATGTATACATATGATGAGCTTGACTCTTATGGTGCTTATATATTATTTTTGAATTTCTTTAGTTCCTTATCCCTTGTATGTGTTATTGTATGATAATGGCATGTGATGGAAGTCCTAAGCCTCTATCATCCCCATAACCTGACTCATACTTACCCTCCCTTAGTCTTGCTTGCTATGTGTTATGCAAATCCCTTTCCTCTTAACATTCCCATAGCTTGAGACCAAAGCCCTATTTCTCTTAGAATTATGTGGTTGATGATTGCTTATTCTTCTGTAACCAGGGATGTGCTTAATTATGCTTAGAGGCTTGTTTGGGGTTCCTTTGAGTTATCCATTCGCCGTGTCACGTCTAGGCCCTATGATTGGGTCGGGACACCTGCAACTACATGTCATAGTAGGATTTATTATTTTCCTAATATGGGTTACTAGTGGATCCATATAGCTTATCACATGAAGAGCTTTACCTTTGCAAGTAGACACCCCTCTTTTCGATGTAGGGGCAACACTAAGATTCCGTGATATAGCTCGCTTGGTCTTATTATCGGTTAAGGTGATGTTCCCATATATGTATGGGTTTGTATGATATCATGCATCATTCCACTCATCACATATTAGTATGTTGAATTCTTTCCCTACTTTAGTTCTATATATATGTGCCTTTGCTCATGTATCATCATTACTCAATTATGTATGGTATTATATTGCATGCCCGCATACTTAGCACATTCAGGCGTACTAAAAATACTTCATGCCTACAGTATTTCACAATATAAGGACAAGTGATGATTCTCCTCCTCATCCTCGTGGCTAGATTTTGATTCATTTCAGAAAATGATTAGGTGAGTCCTCATGCTTTGGGTATGAAACCTACTATCATCCAATTTTTATATTTTACTTGAGACTATCTTTTATTTTTATTGAGGGTGAGCTAGGAACATGTCTTAGCCTCTACCTAGTCTATTACTTAGAGGCTTGTTGTACATGGTATATGGCTCTTATGACTTCAGTAATTCTTATGTTTCTATAGCACAACTTTATGATTATACAGTAGCTTTCACTTATGTATCACTCATTACCCATGAATACTTATGATATGCTAAGAAGGCTAGTTTAGGGTTACCTCGGGGATCTCAAGTGATGTGTCCCACCTATAGCCTAGCTGGGGTTGTGACAAACTTAGTATAAGAACCCAAGGTTTTGAAGTGTCCTAGGGAGACGAACATGTCATGTCAAGTATAGTCTTATTCATAGGTGTAAAGTGCTCCATATCTATGAATAGGAGGCTATGAATTATTTTAGAAAATCTTCACTTCTTTTATGAATTCATGTCATATTGTATAATGTGTCTTAAGGCTTTCTAATTCTAATGATTGCTTATTCTGCTTTTCAAAAAATGCATCGAAGAAGAGTACCTGAGACAAGGAAAGTATGTGCTATCAAAGATCAAGTTCCCTATGAACCTTTGGGAGAAAAATTCACTAATGTTGAGTTTCGAACCATTATTGATATGTTGGCCTGAGCTATGACAAATTAGTTCAACTAGGTTATAGTTGGTCCTCCTCCTCTTCAGCTACCTACCTCAGTGGCTAGGGTGAGAGATTTTGCCCGACTGAACTCTCCTGAGTTCTAAGGTTCAGAGGTAGAAAAAGACGATCAAGAGTTCATTGATAAAGTGTATAAAGTAATGGTTGTCATGGGAGTGGCTTCAGAGGAGGAGGCAGAATTGGTAGCCTATCAACTCAAAGAAGTGGCCTAGGTGTGGTTTAATCAATAAAAGTCGGAGAGGGTGGATGAATGTTCAATTAGTAGGGAGAAGTTCAAGCTTTTCTTGACCGCTTCTGTCACAACCTGGGCCTAGGACCTATTCCTAACATGATGAATGAGGGACTCGAAGGCACCTCACTCAATCCTCTAAGCATTAGTCAAGCATTCATAGGTTGTTAACAACATAATGCAGAATTTAAAAGTGGGCAAAGGGACAAAAATCTTTTTGAAATTGAAAAGAAAAAACATCTCAAGCTAAAGCCATATTATACAAACATACCATTCTCCATAAGGAATAAAGGGGACCTAAACACAATCACGGTTGTCCTCACATACGAAAGATATGAAAATAAGATAGAAAGTAAAAGTCTCCAATGAACAACTCAGAACAAATAATTGTCTCAAAGATACAAGGTATGAAAAAAAGGGTAAAATCCTTGAACTAAGGGCTCACGAAAACTACTAGTCTTTTTCATCAAAGCTAGCCATGTGTCGGTGGTGAAGGTAGAACGTTAGTACCTACATGGTGATATCATGTTAGCAAAATATGCGTTAATACATTAGAATGAACTATGTATATGAGATTCAATGCAAACATGAAACTATAATGATATCATGTATTAAATTATAATGTCATCATTAATAAAACTTAGAAGTTTCCATACATGGAATTGTAATGTCATCATTTAAAACATGCTTAAACATGCTCAAGCAATAAAGTTCAATATGAAGTAAGAAATAATGCACCATATGAAAACACATGTGATGGAATGAAGATATTAAAACATAAAATTTATGGGAGAAGATCATAACTGACATATAAGACCATATGATCTATTACATAGAATCCAACATAACCCCTTACATTAGCACCAAGAGACCACTTGCCAATGGAACTTCGTCAGCTTAAACATGCATCTTTCTTTATCATTAGGGCTTTCATGGATCCACTAGCCTATCCTACAAGGACTCCTATGCTGACACATAGTTAATAGGGGCAAGGGGTTGCTACTAGGATTTCCTTACTGAACCCCGCCTCAATGCCTCATTCGGTGTTAAGTCAATCCAGTAAAATACTTTACAATACTAGCATAATCATGTAATGTAACTTACAATAATAAGTAGCAATCATATAGGAGTATCTCCACAACTTAGAAGCCTCCCAAGTGAGAATTGACCTTTCACATTGAGGGTCCATCATAAATATCGTTTAGGGCTTTGCAATATGCTTACATCTCTGTAATGACTTGGTTGGTCATTTTTGGCCTTATCTATGAAAATTACTATTTTACCCTTCTATAAGTTGCTTTGGGTCTATTTTGAACTATTTCTATTATTGAAACTAAATTTCTATGTTTTTAAAATGAAAAATATGAGTTTTCACTCTTTTTGGAAGCTTAAGATGTTAAAAAGTGTTTTTTTGTACCATTCTAAGTTTTGGTTGTCAGATCAGGGATCGATAGATTTCATTAGCTCTAGAACGTCAAAAATGGTCTATGAGAAGTTACAGAACTGAATTTGGAGTTACAATGAAAATTTTAGATTCAAAGTTATGATTTTAGTTGTTTCTAAAACCAAAGTTTGACTTTGCCAAACATTTGGAGTTCGAAATCGTAGATCAAAATTTAAGTTCCATTAGTTCTGGATGTTGAAACTAACGCTAACAATGGTCTCGACATATGTTTTGGAATGTTTGAGTGATGTTTTGGTATTTTAAGTTTTAAACTAGTTTATTTCACTTGTATTGATAAATGTGTCATGGAAGCCTCAAAATTCATTTATGATGTTTTTGTTGGATTTGAATTATTGTTTCTGGCATGGAAACATATGTGGCTTGTGAAATTCTAATTTCTGAAGAGTTACGAATGTCTAATTCGAGTTTAGGTTGTTAGCTGGTTTTGCTGGGGCATGGGCTGCCAATGCATCACCCCTTTTCTCTGCCTTCGCGCTAGGGTCACTGCCTTTGTGGGGGTCAGTGAAGTTAACCCTTCGCTCTTATGATCCTGGTTTTTTATTTGGGGAGCTCAAAGGTTCCCAACCCTCCGCGTTCATGGGTCTCACCCCGCATTTGCAGAGTGTATTTTTCCTGAACAATTTTTAAACTCGAGAATCACCATTTTTAATTCATTTTTTAAAATTCAAAGCTTTTGGGGCAATTTTGAAGGGAGATTTTTACAGAAATACTTTGGGCAAGTTATTCTAACACTATTTTAACTATTTTCCATAAGTGTTATCTTCATTTTGTATCGAATTTCATGATTTTGAATGTCCAAAAGTGGAGAATTTTAGACAATGATTTTGAAACTTTAAATGGAGATTTCTCTTTCGTTTTGAACTTGATTTTAGTGAGATTTTCATGCATGGACTTTACTTTTCATGTAGAACTTGATTTTAAAGTAAATTTCCAAATTCGAAGACTTTAAATTTTAGCCTTAACTTTGACCATTTTGACCCTAAGACTAATTCATTCCAACATGGGTATCAAAATGCACCTCTTGACGCCTAGTATCTAATTTTGATAGTTGTTGAGTGATTCAAAAATTATTTGGAGGCTTGAGTTGCTTAAAAGCTTTTCCAAGTACAGTTTTGGGATCGATGTAGGTTCTGCTAACCTTCTTGGGACAATATTTGAGTTATTGATCATGTTTATATGGTAATTGTGACATCTATTTTGATTCATGAGTAATTGCATTTATGAGACGAGATAATGATTGAGATATGATCCTAGTCAAGCTGAAATTTAGATAAATTGTGATTCTATTGTTAAATTGAGATGAAATCTGTGAGACTTGAGGAACTTTGGGCATAATTATGATAATATGAGACCTGGAATACTTTTGAAAGGGTTATGTGGAAATTTGACAAACTTTATTACAAATTTGGGATTTATGGGCATGTTTTGAGACTTGTGAAGTCTAAATTCGTCAACAATTGTGTATTGGGGAGACAATGATGATAAGAGGCCTATTAATGGATTTGTGGCACTAGTTGATACATTTGACCTAGACCTTGTTATGTTATGGCTATCGCCCATATGTATCCCCTATCTATACTTAAACTTATTACATTGGTATGCACAAAGTTGATTTCTACTTATTGCATTGGTATGCACCCATTCTATACACAATTATTACATTGGTATACATTGAGATTATATATATTAGTGTTGCATTCATAAGGACTGAACTTATACTTGATTTGTTGCATTGGTATGCACATATCTTATACTGTATTGATGTATTGGTATACACCAAACTTATACTTGAACTGTTGCATTGGTATGTACCTATCTCATACTGCATTTGTATTAACTGAGATGTTGTGATAATTGAACTACTAGAGCATAAGGCTTGCGATGCCTTAGGATACCTTAGGATGAGATCCGAAACACTTCGAGATACTTTTACTTATAGCCTGCGACGCCTTGAGATACTTGAGTGCATGGCCTGCGACACCCCTATGTTCTATCTTGTATCTTTGACTCGATAGATGTGTACATCAACCCTGCAACGGTCGTGAATTCACCTCATACATGGCCTGCGATGTCATTTCATCCATATATTTCATATGCATTGCATCATTGACTACTTTTTATATTTATTATTCTCGATTATGCTTATTGTCTACTAACATTCTGATGCGGGTGTTGGGATTCTTTGTTATTACACTCTTGATTGATTTCTCTTACCCAATTAGTCGAACCAACTGGGTACATTGTTTTGTACTTACCCCTACTTTATATTCTCCCTACAAATCGAGCACAAGGACCCGTATAGGTTAGTTAGTTCACTGTTGCTAGGATATTGTCACGACTCGGATAGGAGGCCTAGATGTGACATGGCGAAGGAGAACCTGAAAGTCCTCGATCTAGTCATCATAGCATCATCACACACATCATCTGTTTGAAAGCGCGGAAGCTAAACATATAACACATAAGCTCTAAGGTATTTGGGACTTGAGACTCAAGCTATGGGGATATTGTCGGGAATGGGACAAATATGGATTCAAATAACACATAGCAATTATCTCTAAGGGAACGGGTAAGGGGAATTCAAGCTATGGGGTCACACCGAGATTATGAGACTTTCCACATAAGCACATAGTCAAGCACAATTCCAAACATTCGTATCATAAGCATAATAAAAGACCATTCTCATAATGAAGGCTAAATAGCATAACTTTCATAATCAAAATGTTTAACATAACAAGTCAACGTATAAGAGTTTAGATTTGTCCAACAAGCCTCTACATAGATAAAGTGGGGCCTCGACATAGTATGAGGCTCACCCTCAATAAAATATTAAAGTAAATGACATGATAAAAAACTAGGTAGATAGACGGTGGCTAATGCCCTTGAACAAAAGGGCTCACCACTAGCAAAGTCTTCAACAAGGATTAAGTGTCGTCCAATAGAATGTGAAAGTCATCTCCGGTCCCTACATGGTTAGAACATGTAGACAAAGAATATGGGTTAACACAATTAAGTACTAAGTATGCGGGCATTCCATGCATATGATAATATAGTATGACCAAGTGACATCACAAGGCACAAGTGGTACGAAAGGAATGCACATAGCCAAAGAGTAATATAATAATATGCTATGCCATGATGCATGAGATGCAATCCTATGATCATAATATAGCGAGAATGTAACCTTAACTGATAACATGGAAGACCCAAGAGAGCTATTACAAGGATTCAGACTACTTGCCATGTAGTACCCTAATCACCCTTTATGAAAGGGAAACAATACAAGTCATCCCATCTAGGGAGAAATCCCATGTTGGCACATGGTTTGACAGAAAGGGTGGGGCCCTTGGGGATAGCCCCAATTACTATACCAATCCCTCGGTACTAAGTTCCATACCACGGGAATACATATATATATACATGCAACTTCAAATGGGAAGACTTACATTCTTTTCAAATCATGCATCATTAGTCAAAACCAAAATCATTGATCAAATCATGCTTATGCTTAGGCCAATGGCCATCAAGAGTTTCCAAAACATTTTCATAATCATTCCATGTCAATGCAATAAGAGTAGCCCATCTACATAGCTTGTCATATCAAGCCTTCAAAACATGTCAAAGTGGTGCAAGCACCCAATATGCTCAAGGAGCCATAATGGAGAGACTATGTGATCACAAGCCTTAATATATCATTTCAATACAAGAGTTTCATAATAACAATCTTCAGTGCATATGCCATGAATAAGGAACACGATCACGGATGATGGAATTCAAACTTAAATTCACAATTTAAAAGGTAATTCAACATAAATCATGAGAAATTCCATATTTAAAGCATAATGCAAATCACCCAAGCATTATTAAACCATAAAAGGGCATGCACATTGATCCTTCAAAAGTTTCCATGGACATTCATAAAATTCAAGCTTAAATCATGATTAAATCACCTAAAATCTACAACACATAAGCCCAATACACTAGTTACTTCTAAATTGGAAGAACCCATAACTTGAAGAAATCTTAAAATAAAAATTTAAAGAGTAGGGTTCTTGGGTATTCAAGGATGGAAGAAAATCCTTGAATCAAATCCCACATACCTTATAATCACCAAAGGAATTGAAGAATCAAACAAACAAAGGTTGTCTTCCACAAATTTCTTCAAGCTTAAACAATGGAGGTCAAGAGAATTTAGGATTTTCCAAAGAGTAATGAGGAGCCTTAGAATGGATGAAAAGGGTTTAAGGTTAGGTTAAGGTGGTTTTGGAGACCTTAGGATGCCTAAAAGGGGCCTAGGGATTAATTAAATTTTGAATTAACCATTAATGAAATGGACATTTAATTGGAAAATAGTTCTACACGGTTGAGCTACAGTGACCATCTACTTTCACACTGGTCGTACAACTGACTATGAACCATACCTTAGTTTCTGCTTTTGCTCGAACATTCGGGGGACTTTTTGGACCACTTAGCGAGGGGGTTCATAGGATGTGTGGCTTCACATGGACCATGTATAGGTACGTGGAGCGACACTTGGTCCAAGAACCAACCCACAACCCTGTCCAGCTCTCTGTCCCACTTGACGGCCACCCACACTGACCGTTTGAGGTCTCACGGACCGTGGGGTGGTTCGTGAGACCTCACTTGGTTTATGGGGTGGGTCTTGGCCACCCTGAACTCACTGGACCATTTCACGGATCCCCACATGGACCGTTGACCCTCACTTGGTCTTTGGTCCTTGCCTTGGGCCATTTCCAGTGCCTCTTCCCAACGTCTTTAGAATTACGGGCAGTCCCACTGTTTTGGCCATAACTTCCTCATACGAACTCTGAATCGAGTGAAACTAGTTGCTTTGCGAAGATAACTCAAAGAGATTCAATTGGATATGTAGTAGCCTACACGGTTCCACCCGCATCAAAAGTAATGTCTCCTAAAGGCTCACTGTCCAAACGGCCTCTCTAGGCCACCAAATGATCCGTTTTGCGTTCGGCCACTTAAACTCAACCTGTGGCTACCAAA
>JBCEWC010015030.1:0-13994 GCA_038996855.1 Solanum aculeatissimum
GCTAGGAGGGATTGATCAAGGGTCTTCGGGTCCTTTTTCACCATGTCACATCTAGGCCCCCTATTCGGGTCGGGACAGAAACCCCCCCCCCCCCCCCATTTGGTTTCATAAAAGTTGAACCTCCTCATCATACATAATTTCAAACAATGCCACATATTAGGAAGAACTCCCACTAACCTCAATAGCATTTACATTTCATTTAGCACCCATGATATGTTTGGTTAACAAGTCAAGTTGAGTCATCATTTTGGCCTTGTTCTCATCTCTTTTTTGATTCTTCTCAACTTGCTCTTTTGCCAAATCCAATGTGAGTGGAGTAACCATATTATATCTAGTATACCATGCTGATTGATTTTAGTCATTTCATTAAGCAACTTAGAAGCTCTCTAAAACGTTTGTCTCATGATACCTCAATGGACTAGCTGGTCCACTATACCCTTATTAACAACATCAAGACTCCTATAGAAGTATTGTAGCAACAAATGATCCGATACCCCATGATTAGGGCACTGCATCACTAATTTTTGATACCTTAACCATGTCTCATGAATAGGCTTACTTTCCATCCTCTTGAAATTTTAGATGCTATCTCTAAGCTTTAACATTTTCAAAGGAGGGAAGAACTTTTCATAGAAGGCCTCCAACAATTCCTCCCACGATGTAATAGAATCACGTAGAAATTCAGCCAGCCAAAATAAGAAAAGTCAGATTGAATCTTGTGAGAAATTCTTAAATGAGAATGGGATGTACACATCAAGGAATTTTTTTATGTGATCATGAGGATCCTTGTAAGTATGGCCTTCAAAGAACCCTTTAATCTAAATCAGCTGGAGCATGGTTTCCATCATGTGGGAAATAGCATTTTCATTAACGATGGTAGACAAATAGCCCCTACATTCCCTAAGACATCCTAGTTCACCTCATTTATATTTACTATATCATTCATTTGACCCGCTTGTGACCCAACAATACTTCTGTGAACACTCATATCAATACTACAAAGAGAAAATAAGAAAAAGAGAAGCTAATTAATAAGCTCACTTCACAACACTAGTCGACACTAGAACTTCATCAACTAAAATCCTAACTAACACCATTCCTCGACAACAATGCTATTTTCATAACACCTAGGAGTACTTCAAAACTAATAAGAAATATGATGAGCGTTGTCAATATAATAACCTAATTAAGAAGTTGGGGTTGGACCCACGGGAAATGTGTTATATAGATTTCAATTGAGAAGTATAATGTCATCTGGAATTGTGAAGTGTTAAAAATAAAGGAAACATGCGTAAACATGTAATTTTAATTAATCAAGTTAAGATTTAAAATCAGATCAACAAAATTGGGTTGTAAACAAATTGGAAAAAGATTCTTCTAAGGGGATTCATGTGTAGCTAAATTGATAGACCTTGATTGGGTGTTAATATTCCTCATAACTGATTTAAATAGCATAGGTAGACTGAGTGAGACTACAATTTGGCATGCAACTCTAAAAAATACTCCAACTTTCAAACTTCACTTTTCCAACACAAGTTTGAAATCATAATCAAAACACCCAATACCTTAGCACAATTACCAACTCTTAGAAGCAATTATACTAACATAGATTAACAACTATTAAATAAATTTATCCACTCTTCACAACTTGCTCAAGAATGCAAAGAGATCTAAGCTAGAACTAAGTTTGCAGTTTAATTCTTAAATTAAACGTGATGAATTTGAGTAACCCATAATAATTTAATCATAAATCAAACAAATATCAAATACCCATAAAAAGAATCTAACAATTTAGCTATTACATCCCCTAGAAGATTGGGGTTTAGCCAAGCATGAAAATAAAAACTAGGATTGTACAAAATTCTTATTCATCCATGATGCTAGAAAGTAATTCTCACAAGATTGATGTTAAAATCATCCAATTGGAGTACAAAAACCCTCAAAATTTTCCTCAGATTGGAGTATGAAAATTATCTTGCTGATAACTCACTATAACTGTCGCCGATAACTCACTATAACTCTCACATGGTTTTTAAAATTCGACTATTTATACTCAAGAAAAAATCCCACTCTGTCAATCTTAATTGACCTCGCCAACTAGATCGACGAGTTTCCCTTTGCTTTCTTTCCTAGCCTTTTTCATCAGAATTTCAACCAAAACATTTAGGAGCATTAGGTGAGCTAGGTCGTGCATGTAATACCTCCGCATGACTCAGAATGTCCCTAAGGAATAATTCTTGTATATCTTAAAATTCGTACATGATTTCAAAAAACTTTGTATTCTTTTTCAAGAGGAAAAATTATGTAGGAAAATGATTGTGTTTGATTTATAGGTCAACCGTATCAAAAAATAATTTTTGCATGATTTGGGCCTAAACTAGAAGGGTATGTGACCAATTCGCATCACAGACTTGTTCTCCTATGGTACAAAAAAAACCTAAACCCATTCCTAGGCCAAAATAGAGGAAAATTGAACTTTGCAGAAAAATAACCTGTGCAGAACCCAGTTTGCATCGCACCTTTGTTTCACCATAGTATAAAATTTTCTAAACTTTTTTTGTGTTTCACTTAAGGGGATATGGGTCATAAGCTACCACCCTTGTATATGGGATTCTTCAAATGTTTCACCATTTTTAGTGCTAATTCCATCTCTATCTCTCCCAAAATCCTTACCAATATTCTTCAATCAAGTTCAAGATTCTCAAGGGATTTCATTAAATGCTCAAGAACTCAAGCAAGTTCTTCAAGTCTAATCACGTTTCCTTCATTTATTTCAAGGATTAAGATATGTGGGTCCTCATCCATGGGTTCTTCTACCCAGGGAGTCTAACTCTTCTATTTTATGAAATTTTCATGATTTCAAGGTTTAATACTTCATGGGTACTTCCGATTATGCATTATGAACATGATTTAAATATGATTCTATCAATAACTTATTTGATTATGCATGAACATCTATTCAAGGTTATCCCACGATTTGATTTATGACTATTGAAGCTATACATGCTATGATTTCTTGAAAATCTATAAAAGATTATGAATTTTCGGAATGGATTTCATGATACTCAAATTGGGGTTTTGCTAATATGTTGGTGGGTTGATTTAAATGGTTCTCAAGTGATTATGTTTTACTCATTAATGTCCTATGCAAATGCATTTCATGATTATAAGCTTAAGTACGTATACCCACCATGTTTTGATTAAAGTTATGAGCCAGACTTTTTATGTTGACGAAAGCCTTATGGAAAGATATGTGATTGTGAGTCTTGTGAATATTGAAGGGCTAATAAGCATGTTAACATTGTGAAAGTTATGAATGATATGAAGCCCTTTCTTTGATTTTATTAAGCTTTGGTTTTGATGAGCTACTCTATGATGATATTAAGCTATTATGAGATTATGCATATTATGACTATGACTATGATTTGAGTATTCCTTGGGATTTTTGACCTAGCACCAAGAGGACCTTGGTAGATAACCATTGTCCTTTAACTAAGTTGCCCCTGTTGGTTTGTGATTTGCTTATCGCATGATTTACCAAAAAGGGTGGGGTTACCGTATGGTACATGCTAGCTAATATCCGAAAAGGGTGGTGTTTCTGTAAGGCTTTTATCTTATATTAACCAAAAAGAGTGGTGTTCCCGTAAGGGTCCCATCTTATATAATCCAAAAAGGGTGAAGTTCTCATAAAGTAACCTAAAAGGGTAAAGTTCCCATAAGGTAGTTGTGAATCACTTCCCGAAAATAAGAGGTTCCCATAAGGTGAGTGTTTGGTTTACCTTAGAAAAGTAGACAACTCATTATTTGGTGTGGAGAGAACATCAAGATTCCTAGTAGTAGCTCACTAGGTATTATTTATTGGTTATGGTTCCTTCTGATCTATAGATAATATGTTATGTGATTTGGTTATCCTCCAAGTGTATTTTGACTAAGGCATTGATCATTCATGTCATATTGAGCTTATATACTTTGAATATGATTATGTATCTTTTCTAATTATGGATTATGTTCACTCATTGTATTGCATCCCACATACTTAGTACATTTCAAGTACTAACATATACTTTCCTCATGCTATATTAAGACTTGACTATTTATGGATATTTAATTTTGAGGGTAAGCTTGGGAGATGTCTTGGTGCCCGTTGTACTCATGTTAGAGGTGTTGTTGGATAAATATATGTTATGAGCTTGACTCTTATTATGATTATATATTATGAAGACTTAATTTAGACCCTAAACTTTTATGTGTTGATTGAATGTGATAGAAGTCCTAAGCCCCTATTATCCCTATAGTATGAGTCATACTTACCCTCCCCTTAGTCTTTTCTTGCAATGTGTTGGTGGAAAGTCCTATTCCCTTAAACATCCCTATAGATTGAGTCCAAATTTTTGCCTTCCTTAGAGTTAATTTCTTGTTGTTTATTTATGCTTCTGCAACTAAGGATGTGCTACTTATGCTTAGAGACTGGTTTGGGGTCCCTTCGGGTTCTCCATTTGCCATATCACGTCTAGGCCCTAGGCTTGACATGATAAGCATGGTATCATAGAACTAGGTTATAAATGGTCATCATAAATCCAACACACCACGTCAAGTTGAGTCTTGTTCATGGTTGTGAAACGCGCCAAAACTATGAATAGGAGGCAATAAGGCATTTTAGGAAATAATTGACTTCTTCATAATCTATGTCGTGCCTTAGGACTTAATTTAAGGTTTTCTTTCTCTAATGATTGGTCTTTTGAAATTCTAGATTATGCTACCAGGAAGAATGGCACAAAGAGCTCTTATTCTCGAGGGTGATCCAACTAATTTGGCTCCACAAGATCCCCAAGAAGAAGTCAGAGTCACACATGCCGAATATCAAAATATCATTACTTTATTGGAACAAGCCGTGACCAACCAAATGAACCAAGGAGCCCAAGATCCTCATGCTCCTACTCTGGCCTCAAGGGTGGGGGATTTCACAAGGATGAACCCACCGGAGTTTTATGAAGCCAAAATGGAAGAGAACCCCAAAGAATTTATTGATGAGATGTACAAAGTGCTTTCTATTATGGGGGTGAGATCGGAGGATAAGGAAGAACTTGCGGCCTATCAACTCAAAGGCATGATCAAATTAAGTTTGATCAATGAAAAGTGGAAAGGGAGAATAATAATCCTATCCCATGGGAAAAATTCAAAGTCGCCTTCCTCAACCGCTTCTTTCCTAAATATTTAGGAAGGCAAAGATGATAGAGTTCATGAATCTTAAACAAGTCTCAATGAGTGTAAGGGAGTATTCCCTTAAGTTCAACAAGCTCTCAAAATATGCTCCTCACTTGGTTGCCGACTCTAGGGCATGGATGAACAAGTTTGTGTCAAGAATGTTCAACTTGGTCAATAAAGAATGTCGCAATGCTATGCTTGTTAGTGATATGAACTTGTCTCGACTCATGACTTATGCTGAGCAACTTAAGGGAGAAAAGCTTAGAAAGATGAGTAGTGGGGAATCCCAAAGGGCTCGTTATGATGGTGGATTTCAAGGTGCTAAAGGTTGTTGTTTTTAGCAAGGCTACAAATTTCAAGGCCAAGGGTCCTCTAATGCTTAAAAATAAAGGTTTGCCAATGATTGGATGCCCAACCCTAAAGCTCATGGTGGTAATAATGTACAAATTATTATTAAGTGTTGAAGGTGTGACAAGAATCATGGTGGTAGATTCTATAGAGATGTGGGTCCTTGTTTCGGGTATGGAAAAATAGGCCATAAGACTGCGGATTGTCTAAATAAGAGTAGAGATGGTCGTCCTCAAGGACAAGGTTACCATGGTGATCAAAAGGCACAAGGTGGTCAACAAGGGGGTGCTCCACATCACAATTGGTTTTATGCTCTTCGAGGAAGGCAAAGGGTGGATGAGGTGCACAATGTTGTTATCGGTATGTTAAAGGTTTATGATTATGTTGTGTATGCTTTAATAGATCCAGGGGCCACTCTATCTTTCATTACTCCATTTGTTGCTAATAGACTTCATGTGTGTCCTGAATTGTTATGTGAACCCTTTGAGGTGTCTACCCCCATGGGTGAGTCTATTATTGCTAGAAGAGGCTATATGGGTTTTTTTGTGTCTATATTACATAAAATTTTGCCTTGTGATTTTATTCAGCTTGACATGGTAGATTTTGACATTATTCTTGGGATGGATTGGTTACATGCCTATCATGCTACTATTGATTGTAGAACCCATAACATTAAGTTTCAATTTCCAAATGAGCCCGTCCTTGAGTGGGAAGGTCATGATTCGGTGGTTAAGGATAGGTTCATCTCTTCTCTTAATGCCCGAGAATTGATTTCTAAGGGTTGTATTTAGCGTCTTATAAGGGTTAGGGATGTTGAGTCTAACGTTCATCCTATTGAGTTAGTTTCAGTGATTAATGAGTTTCTTGATGTCTTTCCCGATGATCTTCCTAGTGTTCCTCCCCAAAGAGAAATAAATTTTAGTATAGATTTCCTTCCCGATACTAAACCCCTTTCCATTCCCCCTTACCGTATGGCCTTGGAGGAGTTGAAAGAGTTAAAGGATCAATTGAAAAATTAATTGGAGAAGGGATTTATCAGGCCTAGCAAGTCACCTTGGGATGCAACCATGTTGTTTGTATGAAATAAGAATGACTCACTTTGAATGTGCATCGACTATCGACAACTCAACAAGATCACCATAAAGAACAAGTATCCTCTACAAAGGATAGATAATTTATTTGATTAATTGCAAGGGGCTAGTCATTTTTCTAATATTGATCTTCGGTTCGGATACCATCATATGAGGGTAAGGGAATGTGATATTCCTTAAATGGATTTTTGGACTAGATATGAGTATTTTGAATTTGTGGTGATGTCATTTAGCCTACCTAATGCACCAATAATATTTATGGATATTATGAATAGGATCTTTAAATCCTACCTTGACATGTTTATTGTGGTGTTCATTGATGATATTTTGATTTACTCCTGGAGTGAAGAAGAGCATGTGAAATATTTGAGGGTAGTGTTGCAAATCTTGAGGGATAAGAGGTTGTTATTTAAGTTTGAAAATGTGAGTTTTGGTTGAAAGAAGTGGCATTTCTAGGGCATGTGGTGACGATCAAATAGATTAAAGTGAATCCTAAAAAGACAAAAGTGGTGAGAAATTGGCCTAGGCCCTTGACTCTGACAGATATTAGGAGTTTCTTGGGCTTAGAGGGGTACTACCAGAGATTTGTTGAGGGTTTTTCTTCAATTGCTTCTCCTTTGGTAAAATTGACACAAAAGAAGGTGAAATTTGTTTGGACTGATAAATGTGAAAAGTGTTTTCAAACTTTAAAGGACAAGCTTATATCTGCTCCTCTTTTGGATTTACTGGAAGGGTTTTTGTGTATTGTGATGCTTCAAGAATTGGTTTGGGGTGTGTATTGATGCAAAATGGTAAGGTCATTGCTTGTACTTCTAGGCAACTAAAAGTGCTTGAGTGTAATTATCCCACCCATGATCTTTTGAACTAACTGCCCTGGTATTTGCTTTGAAAATATGGTGTCATTATTTGTATGGGGTTCATGTAGATATTTTTATCGACCACAATAGTTTTCAATGTGTTCACCCAAAGAGATCTTAATTTGAGGCAAAGAAGGTTGTTAGAACTCTTTAAAGATTATGACATGACTGTGTATTATTGTAACAACCCAAAAATTTTCGAACTTTGTAATGTTGATTGAGGTCGTATTTGAACCTACCTTAGTTGGTTTTTGAGTTTCTCGAGTCTCTCTTGGATGGCCGTATTCAGAGGAATCACATTGGTTAAGTTTTGCTTGATATTTTATGAGAGTGATGACTTTAAATGGCCATATGTATTGGTACGAGATGAACTGTGTGGGACACGACCTATCAAATTGAAGCTCTTTGAGTTATCTTCCCAACACACTTGGTTGCACCTAATTTGGAGTTCAGATGTAGAAGTTATGGCCTTTATAGTGAGACTATCTGTACAAGGATTCATTCTGGAAAAAGGCAGAGGAAAATTGGTTAAGACACTGCCTCACGGCAGGCTCACAGGCTGTGTGTCACCTCACGGCAAGCTCACGGGCCGTGTGTCACCTCACGGTAGGCTCACGGGCCGTGTGTCACCTCACGGCCCATAAGGCAGGTTGTGTGACCCTCACGAGGCATGGTAAAGTGTTTTGGGATGGACTTGGCCTACGGATCGACTTTATGTATAAGGTTAACGTTCCAAGATTGGCGTCAATTTGATGGTGGGGTTCACGGGCCGTGTGAAGGTTCAAGACCCGTGAACATGCCCGTGTGGTGTTGCTAGCTAGTAGCTAAGGCTCTGAGCCAAGGGAGGATCCACGGACCACCTCACGGTCCGTGTGAAGCCTCACGACCCGTATGACTGGCCGTGTGGTTGCTTGAGGAGAATTTTTCTAAGTATGGGACCTTCGTTGGCAAAGTTGTTTCCAAGTATGGCTTCACGGGGTAGGCTCACGGATCATTTGACCCCTCACCGTCCGTGTAGTTGACCATGTGGGTGACGTTTCAAACTTTTTCCTATCCATTGCAAGGTTAATGTTTCAACTTCAAGTTTAGGCTCACGGCAGGGCTCACAGACAGTGGATCACTACACGGTCCGTGTAGTGGCCTTCGTCAGTGATATTTCCAGTTTTTCTTTCTCATTTCATTAGTGGTTTAATTATTATTTTTAACTAATCCTAAGGATGTTTTAGTATTTTTGAGCTCTCCTAAACTCCTGATTTAGCCTTTACACTCTCATTCAAATTCAAATCCTTTCAAACACTTAGATTATTTTAAAGTTCTCTCTTGTCCAAAGGTTCTCTTCCTAGCATAGCTTGAAGGTTGGAATTAGAATTCTAAGGGGTCTTCTTCTTCAATCTCTCTTCTCTCTAAAGCTTCTTGATTATATAGGTATGTAGGATTGATTCATGGTTCTTCTTTCAACCATGAAGACCCAAAACTCCTCTTCTTCAATTTTTATGAAATTAAGCCTACTTTGTAAATAGGTCTTTAAATCTATTGTTATTTTGATTAAATTGAAGTATCGACTGTATTTAATTATTGATTTTAAAGTTAATTAAGCACTAATTTGTTGAATTCCATTAGATATATGAAGATTCAATTGTGCATGTCCCATTATTCTTTAAATCTATGCATGAGTGATATTTTTTAAGCTTTGGTTGTTGATTTAACTGTGAATTTCATATGGGTTCTTCTTATTATGAGTTTAATTTATGAATTCTAATCTCCCATGATATTTTCATCATTATTCATGGCATATTCATACTTGAAAGTTGATTTTGATGCAATTCTTGTTATGGGCTTAGTCCCACCTTGACTTGACTTGACTTGATTTTTTTAAGACATGGGGTACGACTAGATTGTGATCACATCTTGACTTGACTTGGTTTTTAGGTATAATTGGGTGATTACACCATCTTGGACTTGTCTTGAATGAGCTACTCCTATGCATTTGCCCTTGCACTTGATACTTGAACTCTTGTTTGGCTTTTCAGCCCAACCTTGCATTACATTGATTTGAAAGTACTTATCCTTTGTTTGAAAACATGTATATGTATGTATTTTTGTGGGATGATGATCGAGCACCGATGGGATTGGAGTAGTAAGTGGGCTATCCCAAAGGGTCCCACTCCTTTCTCGTAAACTATGTGCCAACATAGGTATCTTGATATGATATGACTTATAAATCCTTCTAAAATGACCAGGTCGTAAGGAAGGTGACCATCACACTGAAATAGGTATTATTCTCGTAAGGTGTGGGGTGACTACCCTTGGCAAGTAGTCATCCTAATTCTCCTTACGGGGGCCTAACTTCGGGAGTTCATGTATTGGCTCGCATGGATTGTGATGTCGGTTACGTCTCATCCTTTATATACTTTAAGCATTATGACATTTCATGCATCATGGACTTCATGGCATATTGGTATACTATTCTTTCCTATATTCTCCTTCTATATATGTGCCCTTGACATCTAGCTTATTTGTAGGCTCACGTTCATATGCATCGCATGCCCACATACTTAGTATATTATGTGTGCTAACCCATACTCTTTATCTACATGTTCTAACGATGTAGGGGCCGGAGATGACTTCTATCCACCTTTGGACGTTTAGCTTGGAGACCTTGATTGTTGCTAGTGGTGAGCCCTTTATTTCAAGGGCAAGACCCACCTTCCTTTATCTTATGGTTTGTTATGTATTTTCTATCTTATGACTTGAGGGTGAGCTCGGGTTATGTCGTGGTACCGTATTATTCTATGTAGAGGTATTGTTGGACATATCAGATTCTATTGTACGCCGTACTATGTGTTTATTGAGATACTATGGTTATTTATGCTTTGACTATGATTATGCTTACGTTGCTATGATATGACTTGATGAGAATGTGCTTATGTGGAAAGTCCCAAGTCCCTTCTTGACCCCATAGCTTGAGTCATACTTACCTACCCTTTAGAACGTACTTGTTATGTGCTATGTGATTCATGTAAATCCCTTCCCCGATGACATCCCCATAGCTTGAGTCCAAAGCCCTAAAATCCCTTAGAATTATGTGCTACTTGTGGTTATATGCACTTCCAAACCAATGATGTGTGAATTGATGCTAAGATGGCTTGATTAAGGGCTCTCGAGTTCTCGCTCGCTATGCCATGTCTATGCCCCACCTTCAGATCATGATAATTATCACCTGGGGAAGGCTAACATTGTGGCCAATGCTTTAAGTAGAGTGTCTATGGAGAGTATGGCTCATATTGATGCTGGTAAGAAGGAATTAGGAAGAGAAGTTCATTGGTCAGATAGATTGGGGATCAGGTTGAATGAGTTTGAAAATGGAGATGTGGTGGTTTTAGATGGTTCTAAGTCTTCCTTAATTGAAGAGGTTAAATCCAAGTATGACCTGGATCTCACCTTGCTAGAATTGAAAGCTTTGGTGAAGGATGGTAAGGTGGAGGTTTTCTCCCAAGTGGGAGATGTTATCTTGGGGTACCAAGATAATTATGTGTGCAAAATGTTGATGGATTGAGAGACTTGATATTAAGAGAGACACATAATTCATCCTATTCTATTCACCCCGGTTCTACAAAGATGTATAGGGATTTAAGGAAAGTGTATTGGTAGGGTGGTATGCAAAGAGATATTGCCAAGTTTGTAGCCGGTTATCACAATTTCCAACAAATCAAAGCCGAACATCAAATCCAGATAACCTAGCCCAAGATATAGAGATTCGTACTTGGAAGTAGGAAGTAGGATAAATGGTTTTGTTGGGTCCTGATTTGGTTATGGAAACTTTGGAAAGGTGAGGTTGATAAGGGAAATATTGAAGACGACTCAAAGTAGGAAAAAAATCCTCTGATGTAAGGAGAAGGGATCTTGAGTTTCATGTTGATGATTGGGTGTATTTGAAGGTTTTATCCATGAAGGGTGTGGTCCGGGTCGGTAAGAAGGGAAAATTGAGCCCAAGATATGTAGGGCCTTATAGGATCTTGAGGATAATTATTAAGGTTTCTTATGAGTTGGAGTTGCCTATGAAAATGAGTATGGTTCATCTGATCTTCCATGTGTCTATGTTGAGAATGTGTGTAGATGATGCAAACTCTATTATGCCATTGGAAATTACTGGAATTGAGAGGAATTGGGCTTACAAAGAAGTTTCGATTTAAATTTTAGATAGGCAACTGAAGAAGTTGAGAAACAAAATTGTAGCATCTGTCAAGGTCCTTTGGAGAAACCGACAAGTCAAAGTACTACTTGGGAAGCCAAAGGGGACATGAAGAAGAGATATACCTATCTCTTCCACTCTACTCAAGCCTAAGGTAATAAATTAAATCCTATATATGGTGTCAAGTCATGTATATCAACCCTTATGTCATTTTTGTATGCATACATGTTCATGGTAACAAGTTTTGATGATTTTTAATGCATAAGTTTGGAATTTTACGAAAATAGTGTTTAAAATGCATTGATTGCATTATGTGGGCTGAAAGCTGTCTAATCACTATTCTTAAGTATGTTTCCATCATACTTGCGGATACTTGTGGGAGATATTATAACACCTTCCGCGTTACTCGGAATGTCCCTAAGGTGTAACTCTTGAATATCTTAAAATTCATGCATGATTTTGTAAATCCGATTATATTCTTTTTCAGGAGATAAAATTGTGTAGGAAAGGGATGGTCTTCAATTTTTAGGTCACCTATATCGAAAAATAATTTTTCAGGTGATTTGGGCCTAAACCAGAAGGGTACACGACCAATCTGCATCGCTGACTTGTTCCCGATAGTACAAAAATGGCTTAAACTCATGCATAGGTCAAAATAGGAAAATTGAACCTCACATGAAAATAACCTTTGCAAAACCCAGTTTGCATCGCACCTTTGTTTTACCTTAGTATAAATTCTTTCAAACTTTTTTCTGTTACTTTTGGGCATTTGGGTCATAACCCAACACCCTTATAGACGGGATTCTTAAATTATTTTACTATTTTAGCCCTAATTTTATCCCTAACTCTCTCAAAATCCTCTTCAATCCTCACCAAAATTCCTCAATCAAGTTCAAGATTCTCAAGCAATTTCATTAAAGGCTCAAGCTAAAGCAAGTCCTTCAAGTCGCATCAATTTTCCTTCATATATTTCAAGGATTAAGGTATGTGGGTATTCATCCATCCGTGGAGCCCAACTCTTCTGTTTTATGAAAATTTCATGATTTCAAGGTTTAAACTTCATGGGTACTTCCTATTATGCTTTATGAACACGATTTAAGTATGATTCTATTAAGAGTTGATTTTATTATGCATGAACATCTATTCAAGGTTACCCATGATTTGATTTATGACTATTGAAGCTATGCATGCTATGATTTCTTGAAAAGCTATGAAATATTATGAATTTTCGAAATGGATTTCATGATATCCAAATTGGGGTTTTGTAATATGTTGGTGGGTTGATTTAAATGGTTCTCAAGTGACTATGGTTAACTCATTCATACTATGCAAATGTATTTCATGATTTTGAACTAAGTACGTATACCCACCATGCTTTGACTAAAGTTATGAGCTAAGCCTCTTATGTTGACAAAAGCCTTATGGCAAGAGATGTGACTTATGAATGTTATGAATATTGAAGGTCTAATAAGCATATTTTGAGTTCATGAAAACCTTGTGAAGTTATGAATGATATAAAGATTGTTGACCTAGCACCAAGAGGACCTTGGTAGATAATCATTGTCCCTTAACTACATTGCCGTTGTATGTTTCTGTAACAACCCAAAACTTTTCGAAACTGTACTTATGATTGGCATTCTATGATGTACTACAAGTCATGGTTGAGTTTTGGTAGACACGGGTTGAGTTTAAGTGGCCAAATGCAAATTGGGCTAGTAGGTGTCCTAGAGGGACAAATTTGGCAGCGTACTTCAAACAGTCATAATTTTTGATGTGAGATGAACCATGTGAGATACCACATATAAAATTGAATCTCTTTGCGTTATATTTGTGACACACGTGGTTTCACTCAATTTGGATTTCGGATGAGGGAGATATAGCCCAAAGAGTGAGACTGTCTAAAATTTGGAAGCCATTGGAGATAGGCTCAAAAAAATGGCCAAGGACATTTGCACGGACCGGGAAACTTTGCACGGTCCGTATAGAGTCCCGGGAGGTGTCACAGTGAGCTTGGGGTGGCCTGGAACCACCCCTAAGCAAAGTGTAGGTCAATGGAACCTTAAATGGACCGTTTGACACTTGACGAGCCGTCCACTGTCCCGTGAAGGTGGACAGTGGCTAGGACAAGGTTTAGCTTATGATTTTGGATCTAAGGGAGATTAGACGATGCCTTGTGCGAGACGTCTCACCTTGAATGACCCATTTATTGGTTTGTGAAGTGTAGCAGAAAGTCCTCCGAAAGTTCGCGCTGAAGAAATGGCTAAGTGATGTTGGACGGCAGGTTGCACGACCCGTGTGCAT
>JBCEWC010015031.1:0-13993 GCA_038996855.1 Solanum aculeatissimum
TAAGCGGTTCGCTCGGGGGCTAGCAATAGTCTTCGAGTGCCGGCCACGCCTAGGGTACCCTCCCGGGGCGTGACACTTTGGCCCCTCTTTTTTTTTAATTTAATTTATGAAAGAGTGAGTAGGCACATAAGAATTCTTGGGGGGTAAGTACCATAAAAAAATAATTTGGTTCAATTTGGTTTTTTTAAGTTTGGCTCAATTTTATTCGATGTTTTTAATATAATTTTTCGGTATGAACTAATGACAAATAAAATGAAGACAAAATTAAAGTATAAGACAATTAAAAACTTAAAATCATGTTAAGTGATGATGTGTCCCCATGGAATATTTATTGTGCTTAAAAAAATTATATTTATCTTTGCGATGAACTTGTCCCTCCAACTATTGTTTGAAAAAAACAAATATAAAGACAAATTTCTTTACATGATATAAATCGGTGAAAATATATTTGAATTTATCTTGAAAAATAATATTTCAAGTTAACTATATAAATTACAAACTTGTTGCCACTTTGACTTGTTTCGTGAATGATTATATATATAAAATTTTATTTTTTGGTCTAATATATATATAATTTTTTTTAACAAAAGTTTAATTCTTCGTGCACCGAAGTTTTGAGACCCCTACACCAAACATGCACTGAACCGAAGAATCAAACTTTTGAAAAATAAAACACCGACATCGAACAAAAAAATTGAAGAACCAAATTAATTTGATTCGGTTCAATTTTTCGATTTTCGGATATTTATGCCATCCCTAGCCAAACAAGATACTCAGTTTATTATACTTTTTGTTAAGGAACAAAATATTAAAGCATCTAACCTCACTTCCGTAAGGCAAAATAATATATTTGCCATTTTTTCTAGTTAATTAAAGATAAACTACATGCAAAAATAATATATTTAGTAGTCAGAAAGTGTAATTACATATAAAAATAAATTACTTTATAATCAGTAGCGGCTTAATGAAGTTTGTGGCCTAAAGTCAAATCATGACGAGATGCTTATATTATATATATAATTGGAGACCTTGTTGATTTTTGATAAAATTTTATCAAATTTAATTTTATTTGCTTTTTCTTTTGAAGATGAAATTGTTAAAAAAATTATTGACATTATTTTGTAAGCAATATATGCATTTGTAAGCAACAATATAACTTCTTTATTTGATTGAGTATATCAATTATAACATTATTTTATACGTATACCAATTTTCTTATCAATTTTAATTTAAAAGATAAATCTTAACTATCTATATGAGTCATTATTATGTTTTAAGGATTTTTTTTGTTAAGGTAATGCCAATATTATGTTTTAAGGATTTCTTTGGTCATGGTAATGTTTTTCTTCTGTGTTCTCATCACCTAATGATTTTAATATTTTGTACTAAATAAAAAGTCAAAAGTAATTTTTATATACTTTGAATTGTTTAATTTATTTTAACATAAATATACTTTTTTATTTTAAAGTATCCAACTTTATAAGTAAAAAATATTTACAAACTTATTATTAGTGAAAAATGGAGCTCCAAAAATTTTAAGGCCTAAAGCCTTTGTCTTACTTTCTATATGCAAGAGCCGGCACTGGCTACAATTTATAATTGCGTAATTGTTATAATTATTCATTTTTTGAAAAATAAATCTATACAATAATACTTTGCAGGAATTGGAGAAGGAAGAAGGGAAGAAAAAAGACGTTCCTCCCCCACTTCGCTCCCAAATAAAATTATGAATTCAAATTAGCTGAACTCCAATACAAATACCGTATATCAAATCATAAATCAAAAAATAAAAAAGTTGTATTAAACATGTTTTAAATAAATAATTACTGATTTTAGCGATATTTTTTATTTATTATCATTTATAACAATATAAATTAAAAGTGACTTACGAATTCAATATAAATGTATTAAAAGTGAATTATGCATTCAATAACTTGTATTAAATATAGTTTATAAATAGTTCTCTGTAATATGCATTAAATTTGTATTATAAATGTTGTAGAAGTGTTAGTGAAAATAAATAGTTTTGTTATAAACATATTTAATTTGTAGTGAATGTCTATTATGTAGATTCCTTTAATAGTTAGGAATCTTATTTGAATATCAAGTCAGTTTCCTTATAGTTTAAATATAAGGGTTTTTTCCTTATAAATATACGGGTTTTCTTCGTTGTAAAATACAACTGAATATTATTCGAGAGAAATAAAAAAAATTCTCCCTACTTTTCTTCTTCATACTTTATAATTTCATAACAAGTTCTCTATAATATGAATTAGATTTGTATTATAAATATATTTAAAATATTCAATTAAAATAAATTATTATCATTATAAATGACGTAAGTTTTCCAAAATAAAAATACACCTTTGCCCAAAATAGGTCAAAGAAATACACCCACGTGTCCGCCCACTTATATTTTCTCGGAAAGTTGTTAATTTCCACAACTTGGATTCGAGAACCTTCTTTTGTCTTAGAAAATACTCCCTCCGTCCAACTTTATTTGACCCCTGTTGACTTGACATAGGGATTAAGAAGTAGTAAATGATGGGGTAATTTTACCAAATCACCCTTTGAATATAGTTAATGCAATGTATTGAAAAATGTAATAGGGAAATAACTATAATTAATGACAAGGATAAATTAGAAACTAAATGTAAAATTATCTCTTGATTTCATAAACTGGACAAGTATTGTTGGACATCCTAAAATAGTATAGGGGCCAAGTAAAGATGGAGAGAGGAAGTATAGAAATGAATCACAAATCATTAAAAGCTCGTGATTAATCTTGCCATGTTGACAAATGTACTTTACCCTTTGGGATTAATTTGGAAAGAAGAGTGATTTTTGTTATTTAATATTATTGTTCCACTCTAACTTAGGAATTAAATAAAAAATTAAAAGATAATAAAAAATTATTTCTTTCATCCGTCAGACTAGTACATATATAATGCATGCCCAGATGAAATATATACATTTTCCTTTCTGTATGAACACACGACCAATCTTTCCCTTAATACACGTCACACATATTTGCATAGAAAAGCAATTAACGTGAAGGATTATATTAGAGAATATTTATCCTTCTTTATTTTGAAAAAGATTAAGAAATAAAAATATATTAAATTTTTTTAATCATTATCTAACTATAAAATTGTGATGAGGTTACTGTGATCTCAGACAATATTTTTATTAGAAGAAAAGTGTTTAAAAAGAAAATATTGAAAACAGAGATACAAATGACCGCAAAAAATCCAATACAAATAACTCACCACACGCAACTTGGGATTTGTGTGTGAACGTAACTCAAGATTAATTCCGCAATTCATGACCTTCAACTGCTGTAACTCTTCATTGTAATGCACTAATTATTTAAGACAAATTCAAAAGAATTCAAAATTGTCTAAAAACTAGATATTTGTTTCTTATTATTTCCTCACCTATTCTCTTCGGCAGGACGGTATAAAGTTGATCTGAACTCACTATTTTTTATATCAAGTATAAATATTTGTGTAAAATTTTTTGAATTCATTATGAAAAATCTTAGTCTTTTTTTAAAATAAAATATCTTTAAAGATTGACCCATGAAGTTTAAATTCTAGATTCACCACACTTTTCAATTGATGCCACAAATTAAAGTTAACCACTATTTAACTCCCTTTAACATATTAATATATTTTTCTCTTCAAATCGCTTTCTATTGTAATTAATAAATAAATTTAGGTCAATCAAAATAGTATCAAATATAAGAGAAAGTGCATGAACATTATATAAGATTATAATCCTATTAATTCATTTAAAATCGTATTTCAACATGTCATGACCCGAGAGTAGAGCCTAGATGTGACATGGAGAAGGGGAACCCGAGAGTTCTCGATCAAGCCATCATAGCATCATCACACACATCCAACAATGCCTCTACAATAGATGAGACGGGGCCTCGACATAATCCGGGTTCACCCTCAAGTCATAGGATAAAAGAAACATAAACTAAAGACAAAAGGTAGATGAAAATGGATATTTCCCTTGGAGTATAAGGCTCACCACAAGCAACACTTCAAAGTCTTCACTAGATGTCCAACGGAGGAAGGAAGTCGTCTCCGGTCCCTACATGGTTAGAACATGTAGACAAGAGTATGAGTTAGCACATATAATGCACTAAGTATGCAAGCATTCCATGCACGTGCACATGCTCCTATGACAAGACTAGATGACTAAGGCACACATGGTACAAAAAGAAGTGCACGTAGACAAGGAGATTATATCATAACAATATGTCATGTCATATCGTGATGCATAAAACACATGCCTATTTACATATCATAGCGGGGATGTGGCCTCAACCGATAACAAGAGAGACCAAATGAGCTACTACTTGGAATTGGACTACTTGCCAGGTAGATCCCTAGTCAACCCTTAAGAAAAGGGATACATAACAAGTCAATCCCATCACGGGAGAATACCCATGGTGGCACATGGTTTGACGGAAAGGAGTATGGACCCTTGGAGATAGTCCACCCCGACTCCAATCCCTTGGTGCTAAGTCTCATCTCACGAGAATACATATACATATACAAGCCATCAAAATGGAGGTTTGACATTTCGTTCAAAACAATGCATACTTGGGCTAAAAGCCAAATCATAATTCAAGCTTTATTTCGCAATTGGGCTCAAGGGCCAAACCAAGTTTCCAAAACCAATGCAATAGGAGTAGCTCATCTACATAGCATATCAAATCATGTCTTATCATAACATATCATATCAAGATCGTGTAAACACCCCTAAATGTTCAAAGAGCCATAAGATAGACTTTATGAGATCACATCGAATCAATTCTCATATCTTTATCAAAATCAAGTCATAACATAGCGGGAGGGTCAAACCCTTAACAAGAGTTTCATCATAAGAAGTCTTTCATGCTCATGAATGCACTGCATGGATGATCAAGAGTAGCATGGGTATTGGATAACAACCTTTAAATCATTAAAACAACGAGTTCATACATAAAATCATCAAATTAAAACTAAGTTCTTAATACCCATACTTGAATGGAAGAATTAAGGGGACATACATTTTTTAATCATCATGTAATCAATTAAGGGCTCAATACACTTTGAAATTTATAACTTAACACAACCCACACTTCAATTTCAAATAAATCATCCACAATGTTAAAGACCCATCTTCAAAAAACTAAATTTTATCAAAATAAAAGAAAACGATTTTTGGGTCTTCATGGTTGAAAGAGAAACCATGAATCAAGCCCATTTACCTTGAATTTAACAAGAAGATTGAGAAGATTCTGATGAAGACTTGAATTTTTTCCCAATTTCAAGCTTGGTCTTCAATGGAAGATGAGAGAAAATTGAGAGAATTTGGGAGAGGAATTGAGAGCTTTAATGAATAAAAGGGATTAGGGTTCAATTTAGATATTTTTAGGAGAGTTTACAAGGGCTAAAATGACCCTAGGAATAATTAAAATTACCATTTAACCATTAATAAAATGGAGAAGATAACTGACACAATCGCTGATGGAAGCACCCACACGATCCGTGTAGTGGCTCACGGACTGTGAACCCTATCGTGTGGCTTGACTTGGTTCATGTTTCCTCGGCTTGAAACTTGGAAGACTTTCTGGACCACTCCACGACAAGACTCACGGTCCGTGAATCTACACACGGACCGTACACTGGTCCGTGGAGCCTCACTTGATCCGGAATTCTGGCCGTGAGGTCTAGGCAGTCTCTGGACCACTCCACGGGGGCCCTCACGGACAGTGAGGCATCACACGGACCGTGAAGTGGTCCGTGGAGCTTCACTTGGTCCGGGGCCTTGGTCCACACCCCTGGGACTCACTGGAACAGTCCACGGAGGGGCTCATGGGTCGTGAGCCTCCACACGATCCCTTACAAAACTCCACCAATACGATTACTTTGAATACAACCACTTAAATAGAATCCATGATCACCACTAACCAACCATAATGAGTTCAAAATGGACCTTGACCCACTAATACGAAGTTCAAAGATTTTTGGGTCATTACACAACACCTCTCCCTTCCAATTTCCAAGCATCTCTATATACATACAAAAAAAATCAATAAAAAGTAAACAAAATGAGCAACTAATGCATAGATAATAAAAAGAAAAATATGATACTATCCCCACCATACATATATATATGATACTAGGCTAATCTGTCAACTTGGATCTTATGGCTACAAAAAGCGAATATATATTTTGTAGGTTTAGGAATTTTTTCTGTTAGGATATATTATTAACCATGCATTTGAATATAATATTATTTATTGAATAATTATTTATTTGTTTATTCAATTCAATAAAGTGTTACATTAAATAGATCAATTTGTCATATATGTGTCCTCAACTTATATAGTAAATGATTTGGTGTATAGAGTTTAAGCTTATACGCAGAAGATCAAATTATCGGTTCTTATAAGTTAAAGTTGTAGTTCACAATGTACTTGAAAATTTGGACAAACCATCGGGAAGATTGTAGCATGGGATTATATGTAATTTATCTTGATTCTGAGAATGGTATAGTTCTAACTTCTCGTGCTAGTGCATTTTGTATTGTATTGAACGGGATCGAGTAGAGATAAATATTTTGGATTGACTCGTAAAAACATGTTCTTTAAACTATTAAATGTACTTATATTCTTAATCCTGATATAACGATTATGAGCTGTATATATTAATTATCATTTTGATTTATTAAAAGGTGAGATTCTAAGATGGGTCAATATACCTGGTAAGTTGGATAATAATAATATATATTGGTGAAATAATTAGTTAGTTGATGGAATTCATGTCTCAATACAGAGATTGATGATACACCTTTTTATGAGAAGTTTATAAATTTTCATGTGCAAACCTGATCGGTAGATTTATGAATTTGACATATGAAATAAGTTAAGTATTGCTCTAAAGGAAGTTAATCATTAAAATAAATTTTTCAGTAATTTAATTTATTGATTTGTATCTGTAGTCTTAACATGGGGAAATACATAAGTGTTTAATGGAGAATTTTGAAATATAAATGGATGAGTGCAATTACGAATTTTTAGTGGAATAATTTGTAATTTATTATGGTAAGAATAATTTAGATTAAAAAGAATTATTTCCGTAATAGGAAGGCTCAGTAATTAATTCTGTGGTCCGTACCGTGCCCATATTTAACTAGAACTCAGAATCCTATTTCTAATAAAAGAAGGTTTCTTGTATTTCAAGAAAAGGAAATTTCCTTCTTTCTTTTAGATTTGGAAAGGTACTCTGTAAATAGGGGTTCTCCTAATCTAGAAAATCAAATAGAAAAAAGAGATAAGAAAAAAAGAATTAGTATTCTTAGCAATACTTGCCCACCCAAGTATTGTGAGGGTTCTATTGTTAATTTGGGATCACTTTAGAAGACTGTGGATCTGAAGTCTAGTTAGCTTCAAGATATTTGCACACGCTTCAAGAGGTATTTCTTTAATTAATTTTTTATATACTTTGTGTATGATACGTGTTTGCGATTGTTGTCTATAATTCATGTAAGCAATAAGATCTTGAGAATGCTTCCGCTTATAATATTTTCCAACAATTGACATCAAGAGTCACACTTATATCTTTATAGATAACATGAATTGTATGTGAATTTGTGTGAATGTTTTCTGAATTGAAAATATAATTGTTGATCCCTTAATTTTGTATTAATTTTACAATACAAAATATGTAAGGGTCACGACAACGAAAGTAACCGATTATCAATTTTCTTTTCAAGAAAGGGCATTAATTACTAGTTGTACATGTCGTGAGAAAACAAGGCTACTATGATTGCTTAATTCTTTTAAGAAAAATCAATATATGCTAATATAATGACAGTAATGTGAAGTTCACATGTACACCCTTTTTTCTTGGAAAACTAATTCTAAAACAATTTTGTTATTAGTCTTGTTTCATATGTATATGATAAGGATTAATTGACAAAGTAAGTTAAAATTTTTTTTTCCACAAATTAAATAGTAATGAAGTATTAAATTTATGTGTTGGCTTAGACCTTCCTCCCTAACGAATGAATTTAATACAAGTCATTACGTATTTAATTGCTAATTTAATAATCTGTATTAACTCTCCTAAACTGAGTAATATATGATTGGATCAATGTAACTAGGGTTTATGATTTTCACTTGATTTTAACTAATAGTAAACTCTCCAACTGAGTTAGGTCTGTATAAGTTTATGGAGTGAATAATCAGTCATTACATATATATATTGCGTGAGTAGTTCTACAATCCCAACGATTGACTATTCAAGATGCATGACTATATATGTATGTGATGAGTTTGAATTTAATTATTCAATGTTTATATGACTGTATATTGATCTATTATAACTTTTTCAATCTCAGATTCAACATGTCTTCTTTTAATCCCATTGTCACTATTTTGAGTCAAAATAAACTTGAGGGTCCTATTATGTTGACTGGAGAAGAAATCTTGACATTTGTGTTAACTGCTGAAGATTACAAATTTGTACTCCATGAAGAGTGTCCATTAAAACTTGGTGAACAGTTTAATGATAAGGAAAAACTCGCTTATCAAAGATGGCAAAAGGCTGATGAGATGGCACGGTGTTACATTTTGGCTTCAATGTTAAATGTACTACAATATTAGAATCATGTTATGTTCTGTGCCTTTGAGATTCTGGAGAATATCAAACAAATGTTCGAGGACCAGAGTCGCGCAACTAAGCAGACTGCCATGAGAGAATTCATGAACACTAAGATGACTGAAGGTACTCCGGTTAGAGACCATGTTCTGAAGATGATAAGTTTTCTGAATGAACTAGAGGTCCTAGAGGCTGAAATCGATAATAAATCTCAAGTTGAGATGATACTTCAATCTTTGCCAGATAGTTTTTAACAATTTTACCTAAATTATAATATAAATAAAATGAATTTATCTTTGGCGCAATTGTTGAATGAAATGCAGGCGGCAGAGACGATTATAAAAAAATAGATACCATCTATGGAACTATATGTTGAGAAAGGTTCTACTTCTAAATCGAAAGGTGTCAGGGCATTGGAAGGCGCAGTGTCCAGTTCTTTTAGCCAAGAAGAAGAACAACTCAGGTAACTCACTTTCACTTATCGTTCAAACATGTTTGTGTAGATTCAGGAGCCACTGATCACATCTGCACTACTTTGCAGGGGTTTCAAGAAATGTGCAAATTGATTAGAGGTGAAGTTAGTATTTTTCGAGCAGATTGCTTAACGGCTCCAACTTTAGCTTTAGAAAATCTTAGCATTTTATTTGGTAGTGGTAGAGATTTAATTTTGAAAGACATATTATATGCGTCTACTGTTAGAAGAAATTGGATTTCAATTTCTAAAGCTTTGAGAGATGGTTATGATGTTAATTTTTCTGATAACGATTATGTTATTAGTTATAATAAACATTTTATCTCTACGGGTTCATTGATTTATGGTCTTTTTATTATTAATGTCTCTCCAAAACTGCAATAAACTAAGAAACTGAATAATATCAACCTTTCAAGTAAAAAAAACGTTCTTCTGCATTTAATGAGACTTATATATGACACTTGCGTCTATGTCATATAAATCTAGATAGGATTTCAAGGGTGGTTTGAGATGGACCTTTAGGTTCATTAAAAGTGGAGGCACTACCAACTTGTGAATCTTCTTTAGAAGAAAAATTGACTAAAAAACTTTTCCCCTCAAACGAAAATAGAGCCAATGATAAATTAGAGTTGATTTATTCTGATTTGTGTGGCCCAATGAGCACACAAGTGAGAGGTGGATATGAGTATTTCGTGACTTTCATTGATAACTACTCAAAATATGGATATATTTATTTGTTGCGCCGTAAGTCTGAATATTTTTAGAAATTCAAAGAATTTAAGGCAGAAACGGAGAAGCGACATGGAAAATATATCAAGTCACTGCGATCTGATCGTGGTGGAGAATATCTCTCCTATGAGTTCATTAATTACTTATCAGAACAAGGAATTACATCTCAAATGTCTGCACCTAAAATGCCACAACAAAATGGTGTAGCAGAAAGAAGAAATAAAACTCTTTTAGAAATGGTTAGATCTATGATGAGTTACTCTGATTTGCCTAATTCATTTTGGGGATATGCATTAGAAATTGCAAATTGCATTTTGAACTTAGTTCCTTTTAAGTCTGTACCTATGGCACCCATTGAATTGTGGACTGGGCGTAAACCTAGTTTAAAACACATTCGGATTTTGGGATGTCCAGCACATGTGCTGAAAGGGAAGACAGAAAAATTGAAACCTAGACCAGAAGTATATGTTTTTATTGGGTGACCTATAGGAATGAGATGTAGTCTATTTTATAATCCTAAAAAAAAAACTATTGTGAATACCAATGCTAAGTTTCTAGAAAGAGATTTTTTAACAAATCACGTTCCCAGAAGTAAACTAGTTTTACGGGAATTAAGCAAAGGGATAACAAATCAATCTATTGAATATAGTGAAAGTCAAATTCAAACCGTAGATGTTAGAGTTAATAGATGTTAATAGACATATAATTCCAAAAGTATAAGTTCCTGAAAATCCATTACATCAAAGTAGTGGGAGTAGTATTGAGCAGATTGCAAGAGGAAGAAGTTGTTGATATCTCTACACCGCAAGGTGCTAAAGATAACATAGAGACTCAATATCCTATAAATGATATGGTTCAACCACAAGATCATAATAATGCAACTCTCTCTGCATCTGCCCCTACACCTGTAGTGACTAGTCGTAGCGGGAGAGTGATAAGAAATTCACTTCGGTATGTACTCTTAGGAGAGTTTTTTGACAGAATCCCTGATGAGTTGAATATCGAGCCCTTGAATTACGATGAAACACTACAAGATAAGGATGCAGAAAAATGGATCATTGCTATGAAATCAGAAATGGAGTCCATGTACTCCAATAAAGTCTGGGATCTTGTAGAACCACCTGTAGATGGAGTCAAATCCATTGGATGAAAGTGGATCTTTAAGAAAAAGAGAGGAGTAGATGAAAAAGTACAAACTTACAAAGCTAAACTTGTTGCAAAAGGATTTACTCAGAAAGAAGGAATCAATATTCTATAAAGATGAAGTCCAATAGAGAGTTCCAAAATCAAATTTATAGTTTTTGTTGAAGCATTGAAAACATAGATCATAATGTTTTTGGTTCCAGAAGTTTTAGTTCAAAAAATTATGAAAGAACACAATTCATGCAATCTTTTTTTTCAGGCATAAATATACACCATTATTTCTACATAAACATGTTTTGCTGAGTTCCATTCTTTTCGCATAAGCACAAGGAAGAAAAAAATAAAAGGGAAGGGATTAACAAAAATATATAAAGTTATTTAGTTCCTTCAAATAAAAATATGAAAGAAATTTTCTCAAAAAATGGTAACAGGTACTCAAAAACATTGATCTACCTGAAATTTCTGAGCTTCAAACCTTAGCTACCCAACCTATGGAAACAACTATAAGGAATGTCTTTGCCTGCTTATTACTCTACATAAACTCCATGATCCATTTGTGACCTTTTTTTTAAAGCTCATTTCATGAGAGGACCTTCTACCTATAAGGACTGGTCCTTAGAACAGGAGCATGGGGTCTCACATTCACCACAAATGCAACATGTAGGGCTCCCTTTGAGATTTTTAGAAAAGCTTGGATAACATAATTTTCATATGGATCTTGCATGATCTGGTCTACTCGAGGATCACTTAACAACTCCTCAATGATACATGAATAATATTTTTCATCTGCATGCTTTAGGCATTTTGCTACCACATTACTGTTGTATTTTGGCATAGAAAGGTCCTCAAATTTACCCCACAGCTGGTCAAAGATATTTGTTATTGCCCAGAAAAGAGGAATGTCAAAAATATATTGCACACCATAATTCCCAAGTGGATCTTGGGAAAGAACCAATGCATTGGAAGTGATCTTATAGATGAATCAGTGTCTTTGTCAACCATCAGATTGTCTAAGACATTTCTGTAGCACACAACAACCATGACGATTTGTTGCAAGTTCGACACAATTGGTAATAGGAGCTTCAAACAGAAATTCTCTATACTCAGGTGTTAAGTATTGCAAGCATCGTTGCTTAACATGATTATCATTCATGTCCTTGATTAAATTCACTAAATCAAGTTTCAGTGAGGAGACAATCATGAAAAATTGCTCAGGTATTTTAAGGGTTTTAATAACGTTTTTCATAACTCGGGTCCCATGCATGTCACATCATGAAATTCTTACAAGATCCCCAACTATTGTAGTGACTGCATGAAGTATCTGCATTCTCTGACCCTCATTGCACACCTCAAGAAGCTTTTGAACAAGGTAATTTCCAAAGGGATCAATTATGAGTTCCACGATGTGCACAATGATCTTAGGAAAAATCTTTTCAACACCTTTTGAAGATCCTTCTGCAAATTTTCTCGGCAAGAAGCGACATCCATTTTGATCCTTCACTGTGAGATAGATTCTTTCAGTAAAATCATCAATTAAATTATACTTCTGAGACTGTGACCACCAGTGAAATTTGAGATCAACCGCATCAGGGGAAAAGCTTCTTGATAAGGCAATTCATGCGCGATTCTGCACTTAGATAATGGAAACTACGCTTCGCATAAGCATTGAAAAAAACTCTTCTATTTCGACTCATATTTGAAAGATAGTTGGTTCCTCCAAAAGAATCGAATTTAGCAGACTTGACTGGTTCCGGTCCATGTGCTCTTCTTAAAATTCTTTCAGGAAAGTATTGCTTCTCTATTTTGTCTAAACATTGAAGCGCATCAAAACCCATTGAACAAAACAGGGAATTTAACGGGTTCATGCTTTGTGAAACTTGCTGGTTGAAGTAAGGAATTGACGTCTCAGTGAATGATTGTCGAGGGTTACTATTGAGTGATATACTCATGATTGACCCATCATGTTGAATAGGATACTGATTCTCTAATTGTTGAGTGTGAAACTGTTGCATATATAAAAAATAATATTGTTCCTCTTCAACGTGTCTACATGCTCGTGCAAGTAAGGAACATGTGATGTAACATCCAAGAAATAATGTTGTTGATTGGAATTTATTGAAATATCTACCCGATGAATTGGCGAAATTAGGTGAACACCTTGCACGCGAGGAATAATTCATACAACTTCTCATAAGAGTATGCTCATTTTTATCCAAGTGGTGTCACCGATTTTTTTTATGGGTTGTAACTATTTTTTTTGTGCAGTGTTGAGCGTTTGGATAAAAAAGGACATACACATGGATAAAAATAGGATCTTTGCAACGGCGCTCAGCGAACAATTCATACACATGTTTATGTTTTTGAAGAGATTAAGCACCTTTTAAGAAAGCATTGTAGAGAAGTCTTTGGTGTCTCTTGAGAATTTGCAGCGCGGGTGTTAGGGTTTAAAAACTGGATGTGCGTTAGTTTAAGATTAGGAGGGCAAATTAGTAATTTGACAGTGAAATTTGTGGAGTTAGTGCTTTTAAGGTAAATATTTAAGTATAGGAGGGTAAATTAGTAATTTGACATTGGAATTTGTAGAGTTGGTGCTTTTAAGGTAACTAGTTTACAATACGTATGTTGCACGTGTATCATGAATCTAAAGTAATTATTTTCAAAATAATTCACAAATGGAATACATTTATGCCTAAATATAGTGTCTCTTGTAATTCGGTATCTATTTCTGATGATTGACCCCATAAAGTTATTATTTTTCGGTCACATCTGAATTGGCATCTAAATACATAAGTATAAATTTTGAAATTTGTAATAGAAGATTTATTTCGTAAGTATAAATTTTAAAATTTATAATAAATTTTTTTTTTAAATCTAAGATTATTTTCAGTTTTCATTATAATTTTTTTAAAAGAAATTTAACTTACTTCTCATTCATAAGTACAATCTCTCTTCGTTTTGTTTTTTCTCCAATGAAGATCTTTGA
>JBCEWC010015032.1:0-13993 GCA_038996855.1 Solanum aculeatissimum
TGATGGCTTGATCGAGGGTCTTCGGGTCCTCTTTCGCCATGTCACATCTAGGCCCCCTATCCGGGTCGTGACAAAGAGGTTTCGGTTGAAATCTCAGATAGGCAAGTGAAGCGGTTTTGCAACAAGGAGGTGGCTTCAGTTAAAGTATTATGGAGGAACCAACATCTGGAGTATGCTACAAGGTTGGTGGATTCGAACATGTTGAGGCGATATCTATATTTTTTCCAATCTACACAAACCTAAGGTACTAGGTTCTACCTTTTTCGAATGGTCCTAATTCTTTATTTCTTGCGTTTTCATGGCATGGCATGCATACATCTGCGCAAATGATTTGAATAATGTTTTGACATGAGTTTTAAATGACTTTAGGATTTACAAATGATGAATGATGCATTATATTTTATGTTGAAATGTTTCTTGTTTAAGTCAACCTTTCAAGCCTTATTCTAGCCCATTTGAGGATGAATGTTCCCGAGGGAGGATGATTTAATAATCTGGAAATTTTAGAACCTTGTGAAGTTGATTCGAATCTAATTTGAACTTATTTTTATTGGTCAATGATCTTCATGAATCCCTCTTGAGTGTCCATATTCAAAGAAATCACATCGGTTAAGTTTCCTTGATGTCTTGTGGAAGTATTGAATTTGAATCGCCATATCTCTTGGTTCAAGATGAACTGTGTGGGACACAACCTATAAAAATTGAAGATCATTAAGTTATCTTTCTAACACACAAGGTTTCACTTGATAAAAACATCAGATGTGCAAGTTATGGCCTTTTTGGTGAGACTACCTGCACAGGGATTTGTTTCTGGAAAGGTGGCTAAGGTACTACCTTACGGTAGTCTCACGGGTCGTGTGTCTTATCATGGTCCATGAGGCAGGTCGTGTGACCTCTTACGAGGCATGGTAAGGTATTTCGGGATGGCCTTGACCTAAGGATTGGTTCTATGTATAAGGTTAACATTCTGGAAATCGCATCAACGAGAAGGAGGGGTTCACGGATTGTGTGAGGCCTTACTGGCCGTGAACAAATCCGTATGACATTGCCAGCCAACAGCTAAGGTCCTGGGCCAAGGGAGACTCCACGGACAACGTCACGGTCTATGTGAAGCCTCACGGCTCGTGAGGGTGTCCATTTTGCTGCGAAGGAGAAATCTTTCTATTTATGAGATTTCAGGCTTGTGTTTTCGTCGATGAGTTATTATTTAAGTGTAGCTTCAATAGGGAGGCTCACAGTCCATGTGATCCCTCACGGTCTGTCTAATTGACCATGTGGGTATCATTCCAGTTTTCCTATCCATTTTACTTGTGGTTTATCATCTTCTATGTGGGGTCTCACGGTAGGGTTCACAGACCGTGAGTCACAACACGATCCGTTTAGCTAGTCCTGTAAGTAATGTTTCCTATTTTTCTTGCTCATTCCACTAATGGTTTAATTGTAATTTTTATTTATTCCTAAGGACGTTTTAGTCTTCCTAACCTCTCCAAAACCCCTGAATTAGTCTTTACATTCTCATTCAATTCAAAATCATTTCAAACACTTAGATTATTTTTAAAACTCTCTCTTTCTAGTGTAGCTTGATGCTTGGAATTGGAATTCAAATGGGTCTTCTTCTTCAATATATCTTCACTCTAAATCTTCTTGATTGCCAAGGTATGTGGAAATTTATTCATGGCTCCTTTCAACCATGTAACCCCAAATTAATTTTCTTCAATTGAATTCATAAAATTATGCTTACTTTAAATATGGGTCTTTAAATTTATTGTTGTTTTAATTAAATTAAAGTATGAGCTGTACTTATTATATGATTGTAAGATGATTTAAAATTCAATTATCATGGTTTGCATAAAAATTATGAAGATTTTAATATGCATTGTCCTTTGAAAGCTTGTTTTAAGCATGGGTAATGTAAATTGTTATTTAAAGTGGGATTTTCTCGTGGATTTCACTTGAATTTCATATTGTATTGTTGATTTAAGATTGATTCTCTATTTCCCATCCATTCATCTCATAATTCATGACATATGCATACATGGAAACTTGATTTTGATGAAACTCTTGATGGGCTTAGTCCCACCTTGACTTGATTTTCGTAAGACATGAGAGATGACTAGAATGTGATCACATCTTGTCTTGACTTGGCTCTTTGTGCATCATGGATGTTTACACCAACTTGTACTTACCTTGAATGAGCTACTCCTATGCATTGATCCTTGCACTTGATACTTGAACACTTGTTTTGGCTTTTGAGCCCAACCTTGCATTGTATTGATTTGAAAGAAAAACCTCCATTTGAAATCTTGTATAGGTATATGTATTCCCGTGGTATGAGACTTAGTATCGAGGGATTGGAGTCGGGGTGGACTATCTCCAAGGGTCCATACTCTTTTCTATCAAACTATAGGCCAACATGGGATTCTCCCTTTTAGGGATTGACTTGTATTCCCCCTTTTAGGGTTGACTTGGGATCTACCTGGAAACTAGTCCAATTCCAAGTAGTAGCTCTCTTGGTCTCTCTTGTTGTCGGTTAAGGTCACATCCCTGTTATGAATATAGAATTGTCACATTTATGCATCATGGATATCATGGCATATTGACATAATATTCTTCCTTGCTTATATACTCCTTCTATAAATATGTACCCTTGTCATCTAGCTTGTTTCATAGTTTCATGTTCAATTCATATGCATTGCACGCCCGCATACTTAGTGCATTATATGTGCTAACTCATACTCTTTATCTACATGATCTAATGATGTTGGGGAAAGAGATGACATTTATCCTCCTTTGGGCGCTTAGCTTTTGATCTTGGATTGTTGCTAGTGGTGAGCCCTTTTCTTCTAGGGGAAAAACCCACCTTTCTTTATCTTATGCTTGTTATGCCTTTTCTATCTTATTTTATGACTTGAGGGTGAGCCCGGGTTATGTCATGGCCCCCGCCTTATTCTCTGTAGAGGCATTGTTCTACGTATCAGATTCTATTGTATGCTCGTGTTATTTGGTTGTTTCAAATGTTATGACTATTTTATGCCTCGTTTTCGATTATGTTATGTTACTACCACTTGATCGAAGGGAATGTGCTTATGTGGAAAGTCCCAAGTCCCTTATTGCCCCCATAGCTTGAGTCATACTTGCCCGCCCCTTAGAATGTACATGTTATGAGCTATGTGATTCATGCAAATCCCTTCCCCAGTGACATACCTATAGCTTGAGTCTAAATCCCCGAGATCCCTTAGAATTATGTGCTACTATTTACATTATGCGCTTCCAAAACCAATGATGCATGAATTGATGCTAAGATGGCTTGATTGAGGATATTCGGGTTCTCATTCGCCATGTCACACCTATGCCCTACTCTCGGGTCATGACAGTCAAGGAGGATCATTAGTCATTATGTTCATAGAATATCATACCAAAGCCTCCTTAGCCTACGTTAGAAGCCTAGAAAGTCCTATAGTGATACTAGTTCAAGTAGTTGAAGGTTATAGTCATGAGTATAGGGGCAAATATATGGTATTTAGCACAGTGTTTGAATATTTTTTTTGAGTAGGAGTGGGTATGTTAGTCCCTAGGATTGAATTTGAAAATACTATCATGAGTGAGATATGAGACTTCTTTTTGTGAGGGCACTTGAGTACACTGTTAATTTTAGCTTATTTTAATTAGTGATTGTGGCTTATTTGTAGTTTCCTTGTTTGTCATAGTTGAACCATCTCATTTATTTATTTGTGGTGGTATGTTTGATGACTATCTGATATACACTGATGTATTAGTTTAGGTATCTGAGATTGATTTTGAGATGATATATGCCCACTAGATTGAGGCCTGCGTGTTGCTAAACTTCTTATGTAGATTAAGTCTATCGCTTGAGAAAAAGAAACACTTTTTAAGTTGAGGCTGTTGATGTGCTGCCAAAATACAACACTTTTGATTCTTAAAACATAGAATTTTATGTGTTCTCAAAGCGATGTTAGTGGGTCTGATGTGTTTTTATGTTTATTTTGTGAGATTACAGGATTCGATTTGATTTTGGGAAAAGTGCCGCAAAACTGTAACTTTTGGTTATCTATGAACAACTCTACGGGTCGTGGTACATTCCGCGGGCCGTAGGTTAGTTTTGGTTTTGCGAGTGAGATCCAGTGAAGGTCTAATTTTTAAAAGTTACATCCATGAACTATTAGACAAATTGTAGAATTATTTATGAGACATGGATTAGGGTCATGTGCGGAGGATCATATTTTCAAGAGTTTTAGAAAACTTTTTAGAAGAACCGCTCGACAAGCCATAAGTCCAAAAATGACCCATAAGAAGGTCTAGTAGAATTTAAGTCATTTTTTGGAAGCTACATAGTACAAAGCCCAACTATGGGCCGTGGTTCCTTATACAACCCGTAACCCATTTCGTAGAAGCTATCAAATCTACTTTTTCTATTTCACTTTGGATTTGTATTTTTGTTATTTTAAATAGGTTTTTAGATTTTTTAGAGGAGAGAACGTACCATATATAGAAAAATAGTAGAGAGACGTACGAGAGGAGAAAAATACTTTGAGAATTCATCTTTTTTTATTTTTACATTGGGATTATTAAATTGTGATTTCTTTTACAAAATTTTGGATTTCTTGTGCCTAAATTCAACATTGTAAGTGTTTAATTAAGCTAATCTATAACATGATTTTCTTATCTACAATGGTCATGAATAGCTAAATTCAAAACTAGGGTTATGGAAACCATGAAGAACTAACAAGGTAAAATAGCATAATTCATAATTTTGGGAAAGTGTGCATGTATTAATTATGTCCTTTAGTGTGAATGCTTTTTAACGGTGGCCAATGTTAGAATTTTCCCTAATTCTTATTGACAAAATAAAGGTGGAAAGGAATTTGAAAAGGGGGTAGTTAACACGATTTGATGTGATCCCTCTTGACTAATCAACCATACTGGATCAAGGGGCGTTTGTACTAGAATAAATGGTAAGGGTTAGTATTATCATACTTTGGGGATGCATCAAATCAAGTAGTGAAATTTACCTCTTTCCTTGATCAAAGGATTTGGTAAACATAACTTACCATTATACATGCTATACACTAGAAAAGATTATGATTATCTAGCGATACTGTTTAGGAATTCGGGGGGAACACAATACCCTAGTTACTTCTCCTACTGATTTCACATCATTTTCTTCTAGTTTAGGTTTACTTACTACAATTATAAAACACCCCCTTCAGGAGATAAGTAGGTTGATTTAAATTGAATTACTCGTAATTACTCAAGGTCTTACAATACTTCCTGTGGGAGTTTTCCCTAACCTTTGTTAGGTACTATATATTGACAGCGACCGCTTATTCTCTAATTGGAGGTCTAGTTTGGGTGACATCACATGCCATAGAGCCAAATGTTGAAGGTTGATTGTGTCCAACCCCTAAATATTTTAGTGTAGTAAATATGCCAGAAACAAGGAAGAGCAAAGGCAATGAGAAGGAAGTGGAAGTTGTAGTTGGTGGCACTAGTTGGATTAGACAAAATATTGAGGCTCAGGATGAGTCTCTATCACAAACATCTCCAACTCCTATATCTCCTGATAATCCAGGAAGAAGTGAAATTCTCATAAAATTGCCTACTGATGCTACCATGTATGATCTGAGAAATATAGTCCAACTGGTGGCTGATCTAGTTTTTGGCCAAGGTCAAAGACAAGAAGGCCAGGTTACAGGTGTAGGTAGTGAAGATAGGGCAGCTAGTATGAGGATACATGATTTTTATAATTATACCCTTCATCACTTATTGGGTTCGATACTAATAAAGATCCACAAGATTTCATTGATCATATCCAACACACTTTGAATGTTATGCATGTAAGTGGTATAGAAGCTGTGGAGCTAGCAACATATAGATTTAAGTGTGGCTATACTGTGGTATGAAGCTTTGATGCAATATAAGGGTACATATGCGCCTTCAACTATTTGTAAAGAGTTTAAAAAGGCATTTCTTGACCATTACTTTCTATTAGCGATCTGAACTCTTTAGCAGACCAATTCCTAAATCCCCACCAAGGGAATATGAGTGTCAGGGAGTACAGTCTCCAATTTAATCCCCTGGCCAGGTATGCTCGTAATGTAGTTGTTACTATGGAGGATAGAGTTTATTGTTACATGGATATATTAGATTCGTATCTAGTTAGATATTATACCATTGCTTCTTTGAACAAACACATGGATATTGGAAGGATGCAAACATTTGCATAAAAAGTGGAGGATCAAAGGCAAAGAAGAAGGACACAAGAATTAGAAAGGGGGTCGTCCAAGGTGGCCAGATCTACAGGGTAGTTTACACGATCCCAAGCTAACTTTATGCTGTTGTTTTTCTAATAGATCTTCTAGGACATCATTCTCCTACTCTGATACTAGTCCTCCACATTAATCTTAAGGGTATAGAAGTAATCAATTTGGCAAAGAAGTGAATGCCAAGGTTCACGAAAAGTGGGGTATTCGGCAAGCCAACAAATGACTCCTAGGCTGCATTGCAAATAATGTGAGAGGATTCATTTAGGTACATGCCATATTAGGATATATCCTTATTATTAGGGTTGTGTGCCAAGGCATATGATGAGTGATTGACCGAGAAGACGCATGGGTCATATAGCACAACCCAATGGATTAGTTTTTTCCTCATCATCATCGGTGCCTCTATTAGGTAGTCGTCAACAAGTTTCTATAGGTCATGATAGAGGTGTTAGAGGGGCAACTTTCTCTAGTAGAGTCCAAAATTGCAAATATGCTCTAAGGAGTTGATAGACTTGGAAGTTTCACCTTATGAGGTTCAAGGTACATTGTCCATATTCTCACATAATGTATTTGCATTAATTGGAGCTAGTTGTACACTATCATATGTCATTTCACTACTTTCTAGGAAGCTTAAAAGAATATCTAAATTGCTGAACAAACCATTTGAAGTTACTACACTAACCAAGGAGTCTATTATAGCCAAAAAGGCCTATTACAAATATGTAGTAACTATTTGTGACCATGACACATGGGCTGACCTTATTAAACTAGAAATGGTGTAACTTGATGTTATAATAGGTATGGACTTGTTAGCTTCTTGGTATGCCTCCATAGATTGCCAAACTACGAGGGTGTACTTCCATTTTCAGAATGAGGATATCCTCGAGTGTGAAGGTAATGTTGGAGCACCAAAGGGTAAGTTTATCTCTTATTTTAAGGAAAGGAAAATAATGTCAAAGGGATATACATATCATCTAGCTAGAGTGAGAATATGGAGGCATAATCAGTAACTCTTCAATCTATTCCAACAATGAATGAATTTGTTGATGTGTTTCCTAAAGAGCTTCAAGGTTTACCTCAAGAACAAGTAGTAGTTTATTGTATTGATTTACTTCCAGACACTTAACCTATCTCTATCCCTCTATATATAATGGCACTAGCATAATTACGTGAATTAAAGGAACAATTAAAAGGTTTGGTGGAAAAGGGTTTTATAAGGCATAGTGTGTCCCCTTGGGATGCACCAATGTTATTTTTACATAAAAATGATGGCACTTTGAAATGTGTATCGACAACCGACAACTGAATTAGGGTTAAAATTAACAACAAATATCCCCTCCCAATTGATAATTTACTTGATTAGTTACAAGATGCCAAATACTTTTCAAAAATTTATTTGAGATTAGGTTCTCACCAAGTGAGGGTGAAGGAGAAAGATATACCTAAGAAAAATTTCCTAACAAGATATGGTCATTTTGAATTTCTTGTTATGTCATTTGGGCTAACAAATGCAACCAAGAGTTTTTATGAATTTGATGAACAAGGTGTTCAAGCCATTCTTGGATGTATTCGTGATAGTATTTATAGATGATATTTTGGTATATTCAAGATCATAAGAGGACTATGCAAATCATTTATGACAAGTATTACAAGTTCTTCGTCATCAACATTTGTACGCCATATTTTCCGAACATATTTTTTGGTTATAATCAGTTGCATTCTTGGGTCATATTTTATTCGATGAAATCATAACAAGGTATTCACAAAAGGTTGAGGTCGTGAATGATTGGCCAAGGCAAACAACACCCACAGGAGTTCAAAGCTTTCTAGGGTTATCATGTTATTAAAGAAGGTTTATTGAAGGTTTTTACTCTATTTTTGTGCATCTACCTAAGTTGACACACATGACAACCAAGTTCCAGTGGAATGATGCATGTGAAAGGATCATCCAATAGTTGAAAAGCAGGCTAACTTTTGCACCTGTGCTAGTATTTAAAAAGACATGGAGTGGTATGCAGTGTATTGTGATGCTTTAAGAGTTACCTTATGGTGTGTATTGACGCAACATGGTAGGGTAATTGTTTATGCCTTGAGACAACTACAATCGCACGATAAAAGCTACCCTACGTACGATCTTGAGCAAGCAGTGGTTGTATTTGCTTAGAAAATATGGCCCCACTATTTATATGGGGTTCACACTGACATAAATACTAACCATAAGAGTTTTTAATACATGTTTAAGCAAAAAGACCTAAATTTAAAGCAGAAGAGATGGCTAGAGCTACTAAAGGATTAAGATGTCGATATATTATGCCATCCATTGAAAGCAAATATGATAGTTGATGCTCTGAGTGGTAAGAAAATCATGAGTACTAGTGATCATAATGTAGTAAAGCAAGGGATTGCTAAGGATCTACGTCAACTTGACTATTTGGGAGTTCACCTTCTTGAAACTCCATAGGAAGGGATTGTGGTGCATAATTATGTAGAGTTTTCATTGGTAACTGAAGCGAAAGAAAAGTAGTTCAATGATCGTATTACACGACAACTTAAGGAGAAGGTAATTCAAGGTATGATGAAGGGCTTCGAGTTTACACAAAATGGAGTACTTTATTGGCAAAATAGTTTATATGTGTCTATTGTTTATGGACTAAGAAGGATGGAACCTAGTACCTTAGGCTTGAGTAGATTGGAAGAGATAGGGATATCGCTCCATCATATCCAACTCTGCTTCCCACATTGCACTCTCCACGTCTTGGTTCCTCCAATGTACCTTGACCGAAGCTACTTTCTTGTTACAAAACCGCTTCAATTGTCTATCCAAAATTTCAACCGGTACCTCTTCATAGGTCAAATTCTCCTCAACTGTCACACCCTCCAAGGGTGCAATGGCCTTAGGATCACCAACCAACTTCCTCAACATAGGTACATGGAAAACCAGATAAATAGAGCTCATGTCCAAAGGTAAATCCAACCTATATGCTACATTGCCAACCCGTTCCACAATCTCGTGAGGTCCGATGTACCTTGGGCTGAACTTGCCCCTTTTGCCAAAACGCATTATCCCATTCATGGGGGACACCTTCACATACACCCAATCACCAACATGAAATTCAAGGTCCCTCTTCCTAATATTCGAATAAGACTTTTGGTGACTTTGGGTCGCCTTCAACCTTTCCCGAATCAACATCACCTTTTCAATAGACTCAATAACCAAATCCAGGCCTAGCAAGGCCGCCTCACCTATTTCGAACCAACCAACCGCAGACCTGCATCTCCTACCATACAAAGCTTCAAACGGAGCCATACAAATACTAGCATGGAAACTATTATTGTAAGCAAACTCATTGAGAGGTAGATGATCATACCAATTTTCTTTGAACTCCAATAAACAAGCCCTTAGCATACCCTCCAAGGTTGGAATTGTTTTTTCGGTTTGTCCATCGGTTTGAGGATGAAATGCGATGCTCAACTTGACCTTAGTACCAAGTACATTTTGAAAAGATTTCCAAAAATGAGAAGTAAATTAAGTACCACGATCCGATATGATAGACCTTGGCACACCATACAACCTCACTAACCTCCGAATATATACTTTAGGATACTCTCCGACACTATAGGTAGTCTTAACCGGTAGAAAGTGAGCCGACTTAGTCATCCTATTAACCACAACCCATATGGAGTCAAATTGTCTCCGAGTGCTAGGTAACCCATACCACAAAGTCCATGTTCACATCTTCCCACTTCCAAGTAGGGATTTCAATATCTTGGGTCAAACCATCGGGCCATTGATGTTCCACTTTCTCTTGTCGGCAATTATGACATTCCGACACAAATTTAGCCACGTCCTTCTTCATACTATGCCACCAACACAATTCTCTCAAGTCTCGGTGCATCTTGGTAGATCCCGGATGAATAGAATATTGAGAATTATGAGTCTCTTTCATGATAGTCTCCCTTAAACCATCAACATCCGCAACACACAAAAGGTCTTGGTACTGAAGCACACTATCTCCCCCTTGGGAGAAAACCTCAATCTTACCATCGACAACCAACTTCTTTAACTCAATCAAGGAAGGATCAATCTTGTTTCTCCTTAATATCAAATACTAAGGAGGAATCAGATCCACCTAGAATATAAGCTCCTCAATTAACGAACTCGACCAACCTTACACCCAACCTAGACAAACGGTGCACATCTTTCACTATCTCCTTCTTCCCTTCTTCTACATGAGTCACACTCCACATAGAAAGCCTACTAAGGGCATCAGCCATAATATTAGCCTTGCCGGGGTGATAAATAACACTCATGTCATAGTCTTTGAGAAGTTCCAACCACCTCCTTTGCCTCAAATTAAGGACTTTTTAGGTGAACACATATTTCAAGCGATTATGATTGGTGAAGACATCCACATGAACCCCATATAAATAATGATGCCAAACTTTCAAAGCAAAAATAACTGCCGCCAACTCAAGATCATGGGTTGGATAATTTTTTTCATGAACCTTTAATTGTCGAGACGTATAAGCTATCACCTTACCATGTTGTATAAGCGCACAACCCAAGCTAATACGTGATGCATCACAATACACCACAAACCCATCTAACCCATTAGGCAAAGTTAAGATCAGAGCTAATGTAAGTCGATCCTTCAAAGTTTGGAAACTCTTTTCACATTCATTTGACCAAACAAACTTGGCCTACTTTTGAGTCAACTTGGTCAATGGAGACTCTATAGAGGAAAACCCTTCAACAAACCTTCTATAATAACCGGCGAAACCAAGAAAGCTTTGAATATCTAAAAATGTCAACGGTCTAGGCCAATCTTTCACCACTTCAATTTTATTAGGATCAACCTTAATACCATCACCGGACACCAAATGGCCAAGGAAAGAAACTTCTCCCAACCAAAATTCACATTTGCTAAATTTGGCATACAATTGCTTCTCCCTCAAGGTTTGAAGAACTAACCTCAAATGATCCATATGCTCTTGCTCACGATGGAAATAAATCAAAATGTCATCAATGAAGACTACCACAAAATTATGAAGGAAAAGTTTGAACACCCGATTCATAAGATCCATGAACACCGCCGGAGCATTAGTCAACCCAAAAGACATCACCAAAAATTCAAAATGGCCATAAAGAGTCCAAAATGTCATCTTGGAAATATCACACTCTCTTACCTTCAATTAATGATAACCCGAATGAAGATTTATTTTGGAGAAGTGGGTAGCCCATTGAAGTTGGTCGAACAAATCATCAATCCTAGGAAACAAGTAACTATTCTTAATGGTCACCTTGTTCAATTGCCAATAATCAATACACATTCGGAGCGACCCATCCTTCTTTCTCACAAACAACACGAGAGTTCCCCAAGGTGAGATACTCGATCTAATATACCACTTTTCTAGCAATGCGTTTAATTGATCCTTTAACTCCTTCAATTTTATCGGGGCCATATGATAAGGAGGAATAGAGATAGGTTAGGTATCCGAAAGGAGATCTATGCCAAAATCTATTTCTCTATCGGGAGGGATACCAGGTAAATCCTCGGGAAACAAATCAGAAAACTCATTAACCACCGGAACTGATTCGAGCTTAGGTAATTCACCCTCCACATCTCTAACCCGCACAATATGATAAATACACCCTTTATAAATTATCTTTCTGGCCTTGAAGTAGGAAATAAACCGACCCTTAACCACGGAATCACTACCCTTCCATTCCAACACGGGTTCATTAGGAACTCGAAATTTAACTTGCCTAGTTCTACAATCAACCGAGGCATATGATGCATGCAACCAATCCATCCCAAGAATAACATCAAAATCATACATCTCAACTTGGACAAGTTCATCGGGGAACACATTATGCAACACAGAGACAGGATAACCCCGATACACTTTTCGGGTAATAATAGACTCACCCACGGGAGTATATACCGAATAAGGTTCCCTTAGAGTTTGGGGATTCAAACAAAACTTAACTGCCAATAAAGGAGTCACAAAAGATAAACTTGTACACAGATCAAGTAAAATGTAAGCATCAAAATCAAAGATTTTTAACATACCAGTCACGACATCTGGAGCTTCCTCCATCTTTTGCCGAGCATGAAGAGCATAGAATCGATTGTTCCCAGGAGCACCACCAATTAGAGCCTTTGGCGGCCCTTGATCACCAGGAGCCACTTGATCTTTCTTGGCACCCCTTGGAAAATCAAAAAACCATGTGGTCCAAACAACCACATCTATAGCAAGCACTGAAGCCCTTCTACAATCACCCATATGCTGCTTCTCATATTGACCAGAAAGAGGAATACGAGGACCACCCCCAACTTGTGCCTTAGGAGGAGGCACTCTTGGATTAGCAATTGTCATATTAGAACCTTGACCTTGGTGGAATCGGCCAAAACCACCACCACCCTTAGAGTTGGAGAACCCACCATCAAATTTGGCCCTCTTAGCTTCATGCACTCTTATTTCCTTAAGTTTCTCTCCCTCAATTTGCTCAGCATAAGTAATGAGTCGAGAGATAGCCATGTCACGGATGAGCATAGCAGTCCTACACACCACCAAGTTCAAAACACTCAAAATAAACTTGTGCACTTTTGCACGAGGATCGGACACAAGCGTTGGAGCATACTTGGAGAGCTTAGTAAACATGAGGGTGTCATGAACCGGATAGGGGGACTAGATGTGACATGGCAAAAGATTACCCGAAGACCCTCGATCAAGCCATCATAGCATCATTACACTCATCATCAGTTCAAAAACGCGGAAGCTAAGCACATAAAGCATAAGCTCTAAGCGATACGAGACTTGGGACTCAAGCTATGAGGACGATATCGGGAATGGGACAATCGTGTATTTAAATAGAATATAGCATAATCTCTAAGGAGAAGGGGAAATTGGATTCCACTATGGGGGCACACCGGGATTATGGGACTTGCCAGATAAGCACATAGCACATGGTCATTCTCAATACCCCATCATGCAAGTCAATATCATAACAAGAGAACATAATCATTAGACAAGCTAAATAACATCATATTAGAGAACAAAGGTTCAACATAAAAGCCAAACGTACAAGAGTATAAATTTGTCCAATAATGCCTCTACATAGACGAGCGGGGCCTCGACAAGTTTGAGCCTCACCCTCAAGTCAAAAGAAAGTAAATACATGAAAGTAAAGTGGTAGATAGTGTGTGGCTATTGCCCTTGAACAAGAGGGCTCACCACTAGCAAATCTTCAACAAGAGATCAAGTGTAATCTGGTAGAATCTAGATGTCGTCCTCGGTCCCTACATGGTTAGAACATGCAAACAAGAATATGGGTTAGCACAATTAAGTACTAAGTATGGAGGCATGCAATGCACATGACAAGTATAGTATGACCAAGAAACATGTCAAGGGGATAAGTGATACGAAAGAAATGCACGTAGCCAAAGAGTAATGTAACAAGATGCTATGCTATGATGCAAACCTATGATCATATATATATTTCAGGGATGTAACCTCAACCGACAAAATAAAAAGACTCTAGCCAGCCACTACCCGAATCCGGTCTACTTGCCAAGTAGTACCCTAACACCCTTAAACAAGGGGAAACGTCACAGAGTTCCCTAGATAGGGAATTAACCCATGGTGGCACATGGTTTGACGAAAAAGAGTATGGACCCTGTGGAGATAGTCCACCCTGACTCCAA